>BGPR01008680.1:31249-60289 GCA_013235015.1 Araneus ventricosus | reverse complement strand
TCATAATTTTAATAGTCATCGTCCGGATGCGACAGATGTCGGTACTCAGAAGCCTGTGTGGCTATCTAAACGCCTCCCCTTTCTTTTGTGGGTGGAAAATATTATTTCAATTATTTGTCAATAAATAATGATCATATAAAGCGCATTTTAAAACAGCAGAATACAAGTATCGATAATTGACATGCAATAGCAAAAAAATGTTTCTGTGACAGTTTTCTTACTATTTCTAAAGTGTCTATGTATTCTTCTTCTTTTTTAATTAGTCCAGTCCACTGGAGAAGAAATAAGGGGTTCTGCACAGAGCAGTCAGTTCATCTCCAAATACAATAGTGTTATTTTTACAGCCCTAAATCGGTATAAACTAATAAATCAACTTTAACCTAAAAGTTGGGTTGAAACAAAATTTAGTCTGCTACAGTGAGAAATTATTCTGGCACATTTTGCATGAGGTTTGAGGTCCTTGGGCAGACTGAATATTTCTTCGGGAGATGGATGGTTCTACTTCGCTCGAGGTAATGGAAAGAAGAGCCCATCAAGTAATTTGACGCAATCCAAGTAACGACGAATGAAGTGAAATACAGATTGGATGAGAGCTTGAAGAATGGTATAACCAATGATCATCTTCTAGGTAGCATCCTCCCTGTGTTTAGACGTGTAATTCTGGACACTTGACTCACACAGTAGATCTCAGCAGTCCAGATTCCAGGATGAAGAGATCTTGAAAAGAAAGGAAATCGTTACGAATTTGGCTTGAACAAGCCAACTAAATAAATGGGTAATGGAAAGTACCGAAGGCGAATTATTATTGTAAATGTGTTCAAAGAGGTAGCAATTTCTTTTGCAACTTAATATTGTACTTATCATTCGTTTTAAAGCGTTGAAAGTCAATTCCACATTTCAGAGTGACTCAAATTTTGCTCCATAATAAAATCCTATGCAGAACGATTAGTTACTTTCTACTGAAAATGTCGCACAGTTTTACACACTTCTAGTTTAATTTGACTTGTTTCATGTTTGTAAAAATAGAATTTTGTAACCGATATTTGTACTCACTTCCTCGTGTCCTAAAATTTGGAAATTTATGCACTTGTGTATTCGTGATGACAATACACTGTTTTTATATTTTAAGAATATTTTTCTTATTTTTCAGTTAACAATTAACAAATAAATTTTGTATTAAATACTAATGGCGAATTGAGTTTGAACTTGGGGGAAAAAGTGGCTTCAAGATTCCATACAATTATAATGAATTATAAGCTAAAATAAAATAGAAGAGAAAATAACTATTATAAATTTTCTACTTTTTATTGCACTAATAGAAGTATAATTAAAAAAGTTTTTTTAAAAATTATATACACATAAGTATAATTTAAAATCAAACCACAAATAAATGTTCATTAAAAATGTTGGATGCAGGCGTTGGCGAACGACAGCTGTTTATGTAAATTCAGCCACTGCTGATTAACGCTGTCGTTTCGCTCGCCTATACTGAAGTCTCTTCCTCTGCAAAACAAGTCAGTTTACGTACGGACAGTATGTCTGTCTGTGTGTATGCCTAGGTGGCACATCTTATCATCATGGTTTTTAAATAAACATCTGCTTTTAATAAATGGATTCGAACTCTTTTCCTTGATTATAACAAATTTTCTTACTACAGTTTGAACGTCGATATTAATTGGTCGCCTACTCAATATATACACATTTCGTGCGCAAACACCAACTTTTCTAACTTTTTCAATGGCAAATGCAATTTTAAAAAATGTCGAAATGCTGTATTTTCAAACAACCTCTGATGTTAAAAGCATAGGACTACTTTAC
Organism: Araneus ventricosus; assembly: GCA_013235015.1. Taxonomy (NCBI): domain Eukaryota; kingdom Metazoa; phylum Arthropoda; class Arachnida; order Araneae; family Araneidae; genus Araneus; species Araneus ventricosus. Next base: position 58,471 of record BGPR01008680.1, on the reverse strand, counting down.
TCGCGTGACTCTTTTGTTTCTCGAAGTTCTTCGAAAGTTTTTAAATTTAAGTAAGTTTTTTTTGTAATTTCTGTTGTTACTCTTTACCTCAAAAATATGACATTTGTTATGTTTTTAACATATGTAGTTACCCAGATATAGAGGATCGCGTCACCAATTCATGCGTATTTTTGCCCAGCTTTGCTGTAGTCGCTGAACTACAATTCCGATTTTCAATTTTTTTGTTTCTAACTTGTGTTGTTACCCTTTGTCTCTAAAATAACTCATTAGTTATGTTTTTAGCATATGAAGTTACCGAGATATAGAGGATCGCGTCACCAATTCATGCGGATTTTTGCCCAACTTTGCTGTAGTCGCTGAACTACAATTCCGATTTTCAATTTTTTTTGTAACTTCTGTTGTTACTCTTTGTCTCTAAAATAAGACATTAGTTATGTTTTTAACATATGTAGTTACCGATATATAGAGAATCTCCCATGCCAAATTTTGTGACGTTCTGTCGTGTGAATCAATTTTCTTTCTGAGGGAGAAACGGGAGGAACGTAGTCCTACGTTAAAATAGATTGTTCAAAGAGGAGGGAGGAGGAATAATACAGGAAATAATTGAAAGAAAAAGGAATAATAAAGAGTATTATTCGAAACAATTCCTACAAAGTATTTCAACCCACCCTGCCTCTAAACACAGATAGATAGTTAAAATAATTAAGAATTTACAAATCACAGGATTGTTACGATTAAAATTCGCTTCCTCAGAATGTCCCTGAGACGATTCTATGGCTCCAAAAGAAGCAGAATTTCACGAGGACATAGTACAAGGAACGCTCTCTGGGAAAACATGGAAAAGGGGGAAGGAAAAATATTTAAATTTTCTTCAAAAGTGGCGAAAATTTAAATATTTTTCATTGGCTTGCCCCATTAATTAAGGCGGCTTTTTCAGACGACTTTCCGACTTTTTTTATTACTGAAGAAATAATAAATAATCAGACCAGTTGAGGTTTTTGTATCTTTTTTAATTTAACCCTTTAAGAGCCATTTTTTATTGGTAGTGAAATGGCTTTGGGACAGATTCATTTAAGAAAAGAAATTCATTTAGCTTATTCGATGAACATTAATTTTTTGTTAATTGATTTTGCTTATTAATAATTAATTTTAAGTCCAGACACTTTTTTATGGTTTGAGAAAAGAACTTCTTAGTTTTTGTTACATCGAAAAAATTGGCGAGTATTATTCACATGGCAATCTTAAAAAATGTATTTAAAAATTATTGAATTTAGTGGTAAGTGTACTTAGGATAGCTTTATAAAGCTTTGAATAAAACGCTGCCGAAACATGATTCTCTCAGCATAAATCTATTTTCGTTCAAAATACCAATTTTAAAGCATTTTTTTTTCTTCGGTTTTCACTTATACTACATGCTTGCGTTTTCCTGCTTTGTATGGAGTCATATATGTTTGATTATTATATCCTTGTATTTTCCCACCCATGCAAAAGACAATTGATTATCTTCAGCAAAGCAAGGGTTCCGAATATTAACCGCAGAGATTATACTTCTCTCGACTTTTATCTTTATTTTTACAAGGTGGCGCATTTTGCTCTTCGTAGGAAAGTAAAGAAAACCAGAGTAGGCATTTTGAACGTCATCCTTTCGACCGATTGGATCGAGCGTTGGATAAAGATCTACAATTTTGAGTTAGAAATTGGATAAAGATCTACAATTTTGAGTTAGAAATTGGATAAAGATCTACAATTTTGAGTAAGAAATTGGATAAAGATATACAGTTTTGGTGACTAGACAACATACCAAATCTCATTTATCTAACGTTTTCAGTTATCTCATTTGCAGATGCACGAATAGACGGACCGACAGACCATCAACCCGCTGGAGGATTTGGTCTGAAATTTTGTTTTGATAAACAATTCTAGTGGTAAAACTATACACCAAATCCATTTGGCTCACTGCATTTTAGAATAACCTTCTTCACATGTACACGGACGGGCAGAAAGACTTTTCGTGGGCGGATTTCATCCAAAATTTCATAGATGTCTACAATATTTACGTAAAGGTCACCTACCATTTTTCCACTGTGTTTAGTTTAAGAGTTATCGTGTTCATAGACCAACCAACAGCAGACAGACAGACATAATTCAAAAAATGACTTTTTCCCGAACACTGAAGATTAATGAAAATCTCCAGATCAAATTCTTTGATGATTACAATACTTTTACTTTTCATGATTCGTATATGAGAGAACAAAAATTGATAGAAATTAAAGGGAAACTAAAGCGAAGGGGATTAAGTAAAGGGAGATTCAAAAAGGTGTCGAAATTAGACTGTTTTTCATTAAATTAAAAAATTATCTTGGTCTCTTTATTATAATGTTAAGTACTCAACTTCTTAACAGTAATGAATTTTTAGTACTTTTCCGTTAGCCGGGCGCAAGAGAAAAATCGCCAAATAATGTAGAATTTCGCCGCATTTCTTACAACCATTCTCTTGGCGACTTGGCCCTCGTTTGGTTCACAATTGGCGACATTTGCGTCCGGCTAACAGAAAAGTACCGAATTTTTTATTCTATTACTTTCTATCACAGATTCCTTTCAAAGGTGTCAAAAATGTGAAATTACTACAATTTTTTGTTAATCATACGATTTGGATAATCACAGGCAGTTAAAGTTTTATTCAAACGATTTATATAATTACAGTCGTTACATTTGGAGAGTTGCCGTTATAAGCAAACTCAAAGAAAGCAGAATTAAACGCTTTGTTTAGTAAAGAAAGAACTGACTCGAACTTGGCGCTTGATACAGTATCCAGACAGATTTGGCGGTTGCTTAAATCGGAAGGTTACCAGAAAATGGTTTGTGAATCCAAAATAAACAAACCAGAAAACTCGTCCATAAACGCAAATGAAAGAGCTTTTTATATACTATTAATTTACGAATCATTTCAAAAGAATTTAAGAAATATTCCCTCAATAAAGTAATTTTAATAAACGTTATGGTATTTATGTTATAACACTGTTCCTTTTCTGTCATCCGCAAGATTTAGACAAGAAAAACACCGAGCAACGCTTGTACTCTTACGGGCGTGAATTAAATTAATCAAAGTAATTAAGAGAATTTTAACGTAGGGAGGAGAATGAAAACAATTAACTGATGGCATCCATTAATTGATTTAAGTGACTACATCAATGGGTAAATGCATCTACATTTGCTTGTGTATCCAAGGAGACAACATATGCTGGTGTGTCTACATCACAGTCTACTCTAGTTTGTTTCTAATTATCTATGACAACACTGGAGATATAAAAACAACTTTTTTTCATTTGCCAAGGAAATTTTAAAGGCTTTAGAGTATCTTGAGTCTGCTGATTTCAAAACTAATTTCACTTTTGACGAATTGGCTCTAGTTTTATGAAATAATGTATATTGTCAACACTTCAATAGTGTCTGCAGTAAGGTGGGCCGAAAAAAGTCAAATTCTTATTTTTTCATATCGCTATGCAGCGGGAAAATTTGCGAATATTGGAGAAATAAAACGTTGGAAAGATTAATTAAATTGATTTATATCTACCGCGCCCATATCAGCCTTAACTGTCCTAAAAAGTGGCGAAATCAAACTGTTTTTCATTAATTTATAAAATTTTAAAAATTCCTCTTTATGTCATTATTATAACATTAGTTATTAAATACTCAACTTCTTAAACATAATAAATTTCGTTTTATCAAAATCGGTCTATAACTTCCTCTCACAGATTTATTTCAAAGTTGTCAAAAATATGTGCAATTACTTCAATATGTGCAATTTTTAGTTCATAATTAACATTATAATCGTCACACGTAATTTTGTCGACGAAATGCAGCAGGTCAATATGTATGCATAGGAAATTTTTATTTAGGCATAAAAATTATATAATTTAATTACTTTCTTTATTTAGGGTTACACTTGAAAAATTATCTCCGAAATTTAGTTCAGAACGTAGAATATATTATTAGTTCAGAACGTATGCGGGGAATACAGAAAGTAACAGAAATTAACACAACTTATTTTGAAATTACACAAAATATTTCGTCTACCAGGATGTAAATGTGATGGAACAAAGATATCAAGGGAAATCGGACGCACATATGGTAGCAGATTGCTGCTAAAAACTCCAACGCAAATCTTCCATTGCACGAGGAAGGAAATCATATAAACGCTTTTCCATGAATTAAATTGATGAACCATGAACTTATTTAATTTTCAATATTCAACTTAATGCAATATCATCATGTATTTTTACCATAACATTCTGATTCATCTAATTTATTTTTTGAAATTTATTTCCTTATTTAATTCATTAATATTGTTTTGAATTTTAATCTTTAGCATACATTTGACACAGATTTCATGCGATTTCTAAATAGATTTATCTTCTAATTTATATATTGGTTACTGTTTAGGATTAAGTTGATTTATATATGAGGCAGTTTTAATACGACTTGAGTAGTGCATACATATAACTATTAAAATTTATTTTTCACTTTATCTCGAAAACTAAAGCCAATCTGACAAAAAGAATGCCAGATTTGGAATCAACACCACGAATTTATCCTAAAATCACTGGAATATCATAGACAAAAAAATCAGTGTTGCTCAGTTATATCGGAAAAAGAAAAGCTTTAAAAAGAACTAGCTGCATGACCCGGCGTTGCACGGCCAATCTTGAATAATGGGATATTCCCGGGCGGAGAGAAGTGAGATCACGTGAGGCCTTGGGATCCATATTTTTTCATATGCCCGGCTCCGTTTTTTTCCAACAAATATTGTCACTTACTTTCCCCAACAAATGTAAATATTCTTTCAAATCCAGTCTTTTTATTAATAATTTTCATATGCCAGCCTCCAGTTTATTTTTTATTGTCGCTATATTTTTATTTTCGCTGTCGGTTATGTTTTTATTGTCGCTAACGTAAACGTTACGTTCCTCCAAACATTTCCTTTGAATCCTATATTGTTTAATTAAAATTTTTAAATCCAACATTTTAATTATCTTATAGTTAATAACCCAGCGTTTCTCGGAATCCACATTTTTTCATATGCCCGTCTCTATTTTTTCCCTACAAATATTATCACTAAGCTTCCCCAAAAAATGTAAATCTGTTTTGAATCCTCTCTTGTTGGAATAAAACTTTCAGTTCTAGCCTTTTTACTACCTTAAAGCAGTTTGGTTTGAATGAAAACGCGAGAATTATAATGCTTATAAATTAAAACAGATGAGCATGATATTTGTTTTGCAAAAGAAAAAATAAAACGAAATAAAAACAGAAACGATAAACAATTTAAAAGTACACCAAACTGATAAATTAAACACCAGAAACATATATTTTCGTCTTGCCCGTAATTGAATAATAATGAAAAAAACTGGATAAAAATGAATTAATATTTTCCCCCAACAAACGTAAATGTTGCGAAACACCGTACGTCAAAAAAGAAAGAAAAATGCAGGAAAACGATTTTTGTCCATTGTTAATAAATCCAAACACAGAAGCTCGCTCAAAAAAAAATACCAACTTCCGTTAAAGAAATAAAAAAAATGCAACACCTAATGTGAAAACTAATAATAGGGGAAAAAAGAAACCGCCGTGAATGAATTCACCATGCTGCCAATAGATGGTAGCACGTCAATTTAATCATTTTGACGTTTTTAATTAATATCTTTTTAACTTTATTTGGATTATTTTCCATCTTTTGGTTCTTACGGCTATTTTCAGGATTCAGTGGTTCGTGAGAAGGACATACATACATACGTCTGTTGATGTTCGAATTTTAATAGGATATATGATAAATGTTTCTATAATGGGCTATCTCTTATAATGCGTCATTCCTTGAGGTCACGTGACACGTCTTGTCTTACCAATCGACCATTCCTTTGTTCTTCTAAATTTCTTTGGCTCTTCTCTCCTGGCTACGTTGTGCCATGTCTGACAATCGGCTATTTCTTTGTTCTTCTGTTTTCTTCGGTTTTTCTCTCCAGCCCACGTTGTGCCATGTGTGACAATCCTCTATTTCGTTGTTCTTCGGTTTCTTCCGCTCTTCTCTTCTGTCCACGTTGTGCCATTACTGTCAATAGGCTATTAATTTGTTTTTCTGTCCTGGCCACTTTTTGCCATAGTTGAAAATAGGCAGTTTCTTTCTTCGTGAGTTTCAGCAACTCTCCTTTCACGTTTTCTAATTGCCTCCCGTCTACTGGCAGCATCCCCTGTAATTCCTCTTTTTCTTTTAGGCATCGGAAAAAGCGAGAATTGAACAAAGAAAAAATAGTAACTTCCAAATATCAGCTTAAAATAGGAGCTTCCACAAATATTTAAACTTGATCAAATCAATGAATAATGATTAAAATCACTAACATAACTAATCTATATCTTTCGGCACATAACTTTACAGAAACAAAACACCCCTTTTAATTTCGTTAAAATGATTTTGTTGGACGTTATATCACGGGATAAAAAAAAGAATTTATACACTTTCAACAATACATTTTTTTATTTCTGTCAGCGTCACTTTTTTATTGTTGTTGTAACAATGTTCTTTAAAGTAAACGACTTCAACAATAAAATAAATTTTGGAATTGCGCTGTAACAATGAAAAGTATTGTTGTAAAGTATCCAAAACAATGAAAAGTATTGTTGTAAATTAGTTTTTAATTAATATCTTTTTCACTAATTAAAATTTCGGAATTTAAATGACCGAAATGGCTTCCCTGGATTATTCCCCATCTTTTGGTACCTTCCGCGCGCTTCTCCGTTCGGCGGTTCGTGAGAAGATAGAGGGACATACATACATACATACATACGTTTGTTTACCTTCGAATTTTAATAGAGTAGATTCATCAATAATAATTCCCCACTGTTTGTTATTACTGCTATGGATTCTTCCATGTCACTGAATGTTACTTCAATTACTGGGATTTCTCATCGGAACTCATTCGTCTTTCGGATTCATCCAATTAATTCCATACTTACAGGTGAACCTCTCCCAACTGATGACGTTTTAATAATCGAGAACACCTAATGATTTTAACCGACAGTTTATCTGCCTCAAAAGCATGAAATATGTTTACATAAAATCCCCAAAGATTACCAATGGATTGTGCCATAAAATATAAAATCAATATTAGGGTAGAATTAAATAAACATTTTACATTCTCCTGAGCTGTGACCAAATAAAACTAACAGATTGAATCTCTGAGAAAGACTTTAGTCTTCTTCAAGCATTTCCATCTAACTAAAACTTCTCTAAAGCATCACTAGGAATCAATAGAATTTACAAGCCTTTAGTCAGGCCCTGAAATATTTCAGTATTTATTAACTGCAACTGTTTGGAAGTAGAGGAAGAATACAAAACCAAAAAAAATATCAATCTGATATCAGGCAATGCATTCGTTTCAAAATAAAATCAATTGGAAACAAAACGCTAGTCCAATACAGCTTTTTTAAGTAACTTAAAATTTCAGATAAGAAAACATTACTAATTTGCTTGATAAGAGAAAAAAAATTGTTAGAAACCTAATGTTAGTAGCTTACAGTTGTTTTCGGATTCCAAAGAATTAAGGAACTTTCAATAATTCTGATAGAAATATTTCATGGTAAATTTAATAAAAGACCATTTGCTTGTAGAAGATATTTATTACTAACCTGTATTGAACAGAAGACTACACACGTTGAAAAGATTCTCCAAGGAGATTTTCTTTGAATTCATCAGAAACGAGAATAATTTTCTACAGAATTACTCAAGATGGCGCAGAAAAGACGCTTTCCTAGAATAAATGTTAGCAATAATGATTTTGTTCGTTGTTTAGATTACGTAAAAAACATTGTTTAAAGCCTTTTTTCTCTAAAATGATTTCTAACAATAGATTCTCAACTTCTAACAACGCTACGTTTTATCGCAATTAATAATTTAATTTTTAATACTGCTTTCAATTGTTAAAGCTATTTTTATACACTTTTCTGTTACGGAAATTGAGAGAATAGGCTAATTTTAGAAAATTGAAGCCATCTAACAAACAGGAAACCTCCTTAGACACGCAGAAAAAGTTGGCAAATTTCTGATTTCTAATTCTGTTAAAATAATGACATGATTTTGGATGCAAATCGTGTTAATTCACATCGGCACACATTCAGCCATTATATGAAGCTAACAATATTAAACTTGTAGCCATATGGAATTTACAGAAACATATCGAACGGTTTTTTCTGTTTTTATTTCGGCTGCGGAATGCCTTTTCCTTGATTATTAATTTTAAAAAACATTGGATTGTTGGGAATCCAGTCAGTAAATATTCTAAAAAAGAAAATGTAAAAAAAAAAACAAATGCATATTTTTTGCTCAGATGTAATATATCAGTGAAATTACATTTAAGCGGGAAATTTAGAAAACCCGTGGATGATAATTATAGGGAAAAAATAGAAATGGTTTCCAGATAAATTGCCAAACATTTGAACTAAAAATGTTTCTATCCGAAAATATTAATTTAGTTAGAAAATACTGTATTATGCTGACAATCGAGGATATATATATAGATCCCTTACTTAAAAAAATCACTTTCAATATTTAATATACTTCGTGATTTTAATTTTTTCATTGCATTGACCCTGAATTAGGTGTATTCTTTCTTAATAAACTATTGTTAAGATTTGGCGGTTTTTGTCTGTGATTCGGTAAAAGTATCCAAGGTTATATAAATCAGATAAACAGTTGAAATTTTTGAATTTGTTGATAGTTAAGGAGTTCTTGCTATCTACTGATTTGAAAAATAAACTAATTTTGTTCTTCGTTTTACCACTGAACGGGAGTACAAAATTTACCGAACTTGTTAGAAACTCAAACAGAAACAATACTTTGCCGTTCATATTCTAGAACGCTTTATCGACGAGATATTAGAAAATCCCATAACATTTTAGATTCTTGCGTGTGCATGGACTTATGAGGTCGTTCCGCATCTGCTAGAATAATTTTGATTATAACAATAAAGATAAAATCTGTTCCAATTCTTAAACCTAATCAGAATGAATTTAAGACTCGTATACAATTCAAAATCAAATTCGATCTCCAGTCAAATAATGGCATTAATAAAAAAAAAGAGTCCGAGGTTATATTTTTTTAAATTTATGTTTATCGGAAATGAATTAAAATATTCGACGTTATTGATTATATTATGTATTCCATTGCAATATTAAAAAATCGTTTGCACCTCCATTTTTGGAGTGAAAAACACAACTGTAAAAGGAGTTTTGAAAAAAATATTTAACTTCTACTAAAACATTTGAGTTGCGCATTTGCTCTCAGAAAAACGTTTGGCGTTTATCAAATATCTTCATAACATTAATTTAATATTCCTAAACTAAATAAGGGTGGTTGAAACCAAGAATGTTGTATGCTAATTCACAGAAAGTCGCCTCATCACTAACACCGTGTGAAGAATTAATTAGAAAAACAATAAAATTTATAATGAATAATATCCGTATTGTTTTGTTGCTCTATTTTGGCGATGAGTGACTTAATAAGGCCTTGGCATACTTAATATACATATTCGATTTAAATATAGAATACCTTAAGAGGTCACATTGTTACATTAACAACCCATATTTTTCTTTGTCGCTGTGTTGTCACTGGGAGAATTTAGTGTAACCTGCCGAAACAGAAGCACAGGTTTTACAAAATGAGGTCTAATTTGGAGTGAAACCTGACACAAATATTGCATTATTCATTGGCGATGATGCCGTTCCTAGCTACCTACGTGCACTCGATTGTAAGACTCGAAAACAAGGTACTGCGCCGTCGCCAAATTAGCACTCCCTTGGCCAGCAGTTTTAATGGTAGCCATCATAATTGTCTTAATCCTCAGATATCTTACACCACATTTGACAGGTTATCGCTTGAAAAAGTCCAGTTTGGCAAAAATTTGGCGATGATACTGTATTTTCGCGTCCATTTCAGTTATTAATGACTATATATATATTTGGAATAGCATAAGTTTCAACTTTTTAATACCAAAAATTAAAACTGAAATTTCGAATATAAACAATATGATGGAAATTATCGTAAACTATCACCTTAGAAAACTTTCTCGAAAATGGAAATAATATTGACAGATCTTAATTAGTTACAGTACTTCAATATTAATAAAATTATACTTACGAATGTTTTCGAAATCTTTTATGATGGATTCCCTTCTAGCATCAAGATCGTTCAACTGAAATAAAATGACGAAATATTTCAATTGCCCTCCAAAATTTCTTAAGAGCACTTTATTTTCACTGCTTATCTATCAAAGTCAGAACTACAAATGACGAAAAACAATAATGTGGCTTTGATTGTTTAGATGGAAACAATATTCTTTTTACTATTGAAACGTTTGTGAATTGTTCCAAACAAACGCGAAACAGAGCATTTATGAAAAATATGTATTGTTTAAGATTGCACTTTTTTGTGTAGGTGCATTGTTAAAATTTTCAGAAATGCTGCTTTCGAAATTACTCTCAATTAATATACTCATTTATGTAATTATATTTTTGATGCATGCATTGAAAAGATAGGTTTTGCGCATAAAAGACAAGTAGGTTCAAATAAAGTCTAGACGCAAACATCTGAACATCAACTTGGAAAGTTTGGAATATAATAGTATTTTCAATACAAATTGAAGCTTAGAATGAAAAGAAAACATTAAATGAGGGGGGGGGGGAACTAAATAATGAAATATTTATCTTTACTCATGACAGGAACAAATAGAAATTGTAAAATTAAATAAATATCAAAATACGCAGAACTTGCATATGAATACAGATAAGTGTTTCATTAACTATGTCTCCAAAGTATATAATTCAGATATTTCACGAAAAAAAGACGAAGTCAGGTTTTCGCATCAAGCTCATTTGGTAAAAAATAGAGCAGATATTCAGAATGAGACGAAAATTTCCCAATTTTTGACTATTTGCTCCGGATTTATCCCGATGTCTAATTATTAGTAAGTAGCTTTCATTACTCAAAGGGCTTTTTCTTGTGTTAACACCATATGGCGCATTTTGTGCTTCACAGTAGAGCAATACACAGAAGTTACGCGATAAGTAAGATTCTAGAATGATTTTGAAATTTCGATGAAGTCACTTTTTCCATTGTTAATGACCAAAAAAGTGATACCTCCTGTACCTAAACTGGGGTACCAGAATAGACCTGAAAGATGCATGTTTGAGAAATAGGGGTCTAACACTGCATATAAATACACTCAAATATTAATTAATATCTGGTATTAGCTAGGAAAACAGATGTATGAAGGAAAGTATATAATGAAGAATGCAGTTTGTAAATATATTCATTCACTAAAGAGCATATTAAAACAAAAATTTTGAACCAAACAGATATATTTCGGTGTTGATGACACATAAAAATCGGACGATTCTTAATATTTTTTCTGGCCAGACGTAAAATTTCCTCTTTAGGCCAGGGAATATAGGATTTTACCTCGAATTAATTCTCGGAAAGCTTGCAACTGTTTTAATCTCTTTATTTACATGCAAAAAGAATTATTTGAAGTTTTGTCCAATTTTCAGATGGTGCTTCAGGTGGGGTGTCCAGAAATCCCTCAAATTTTCGGCCATTTTCCCGTTTTTCGACAATAATTCCCAAACAACACATTTATCAAACATTTTGCCATACAAAAGTTAAAGCTCATAAAATTCTGCGTCGAATGGTGCCTCATTTTTGAAATTAAGCCAAGTAGTTTAGGCACAATGCTAGTTCAAAACACGTCAATTTTTATCATATTTTGGATTTTTGACCCCATTTTGATAATTTAAAATTCTTTATATATAAAATACCACTATTCCAAATCTGAGATAGTATCAAATATTAGACCTTACTATATCTTTGAACACGGCTACCACGATTTTCAACAAACTTTGCTTAATTTCGCTTACCAGCTTGCGAACAAATTTTCTCTCTAAATGAAGTAACAACCTCGGCGGATCAATGAAATTTGAAATAATTTATTTTATCATGCACTTACGTTATTTATTAAAAGTATAAATTATGAAGTACAAAGTAAGAAAAGGTTTCAATTTCAGAATCATTTTTAGGAAGAAACAGTCCAACGCCTTATTGCACTTTGAGACCTTTTGGTGAGGTAAGCTGCAAAAACTGTTCTTGTTCAAAGTCGTTGTCAGCATCTTCATCCAAAAGTTCTTCAACAGCTTCGTCATCAAAAATAATTACATCATCATTCAAGTTTGGCCTATTTTTAATGTCTTCTGGTACTTTGGTGCACGACGCACCTCTACAGTTGAAGCATATCAGAGAACATTTATTCCTTGCCTCCTACAACCACAAGCATTCCTTCATCCCTTGGAACATTTGCAGGCAGTCGTGTTAAGCAGTTCTTGTATAGCTTGTACGGCTGTTGATGTGACAACTCATGCTTTGTTTCTGTTGCCTTCCAACCTTATTTAATCGGGTCTAGCACATGACCAGTTCACAAATTAACCTGTAGAAAATGCCTTCCATAAATGTAATCGAGCAGCTTCTTTAGTAGTAGGGGGAGTAGCCAATGTAACGTCTTGCAGTCATGCTTAAAAGAACATTACAGCTATTTTAAAATTTAACATAATTTATTGAGAATTCTTCTGGAGTAAATATAGAGTTATATATAAATATAATAATTCTAGATTAATAACAACATAACAAATTAAGCCCCAAGGCGGGGTGTCCATTCACTGATCAGAAAATAAGTAGCGGGTTTCGCTAAACTGTCCAAATCGGACCTTCGTTGAATGCGACCACCAGTTTGGCTGTCGGGATCTCATGTCCTCTGTAGTTTCTCCGTCCAGATCTTATATCGCAACAGACAAGACAAACCCATTTGTGCTCTCACGGGAACACACTTGGCAGCACAAAAGCCACCTGTTTAGGAATGTTGCCTAGGGTTCAATCGGTAGATGAAAGTCGGTAATGAAAAGCAGTAAGTAGCCCGCCAAAAGAGGGTCCCGGTGTTTGAAGGACCGCCAACAAGAAAGGTATGGGGAGGTGTCTATTGTCCAGATGAATCTCGAAGTGACCAGTGCCTGAGAGCGCACACACCCAGTCTTTAATCAATGTCGGAGTAGGGAATACGTCACACCAAGCTGAAATTATTTTGTTCTAGGGATTTGGTAAATATTGTGAAGCGAATCTCATTTAGTGAACTAGATTGAAGAGAGGATCCATATAAAGCAGCTATGATTTTCTCACCAGCAGCACCTACGTCACGAGCAGCAGGTTGATGGTTTTTAAATACTTAGGCAGCCTTCTGTATCCCTTCATCTTTATCAAGAGGCTTCACGAATTTCATTTTCCCTTGTGTAAAAATGGACGACATCCGCTGAAAGCGTGTAGAAATAATATATTGTCTTTCGCTTTCTTTGACATTTTGAAGCGTGTTGTGGAATAGAAGAGGGTGTCAGTTTTCCTTTTCCAGGCGTCATAAAAAACAATCGATTGCTATCAGGAGCTAAAGCAGTAAGGATAACTAGAAGGCATATGTCTTCTCCTACTATAATCACTCAATCAGATTGACGAGCACCTTCCACAGCTTTACTTATGATTTTTGCGTCATCATCCTCTACAACTTTCTCAAGATTGATGTTTTCATCAGCAAATCTTTTAATCAACGCTGAAATGAGAAGCTGTCTCATCAAACTCAGCGGTCGCTGCTACGTACTTGTTTCCTTTACGGAAGCGCTCAGCAGATTTTATACTCTTTTCTGTCAGGTCATCTGGATACACATCAAATACTACGATTGATCCTCCGCCAAAATGTTTTGTTATATATTCCACGTATTTACTAAGAATTGAGAAGAGCTTCTATCTCAACTCCATGCTTCTCGTTGAAGAAGAAACTCTCCATCAATCACATAAAGAGCATTTTCAATGTTTGACGGAGTGTTCAATGGATTAAATAGATCTTTGAAAACAGATTTACGAGATTTCTCATCATTCCTTTTTCATCAAATACAGATTATGGGTAAGGAGCCAATTAAAAATTAAAATAGTTTCTGAGCTCTGATTATGTTTTCCTACGAAATAATATTCTCCTGAAAATGGTGTATGAATCTATTGGCACCACTTCCTCATGTAACTTTGCATTACTGGGAAATCCTCACGTCGGTAAAACTTTGTTTATCCGAGAGAATTTCACTCGACAGAAATTCCTCCCAGCAATGCTTTCCAGACTTGAATGTCTGAAAGATGTATATGAAGCTAATGTATCAAATACAAAAGCTCCTCCGATCTGGCCGAAGCAGTACGGAATTTTGTAAACGTAGCCCACTCAGCACAAATGCAGTCAACTCTTTCTCCAGTACCACTGAAGTGTTCGTGTAGGTCTGAGTTTTCACCGCCACTCCATAACAAATAAAACAATTATAATATAGCAAAAAAAACAAAATGAACTTAGGAAAAGTTCCGTTCCAAATCAGGAAGTCAAACGTGAAGACATGAGCTTTTTAAGGATGTCAATAGAGCCTTTTTTGAAAGGCGAATAAAATACCAAGTTCAGAGATATCTTTTTTGAAGCCAGCTTTTTGGCAAATCGTCTCTTTCTTTCACCCAAATTCTACATTTTAATAAAATGTGTTCAATGGTCTCAAGTTGTTCACAACATGGACAGCCTCCTTCTCTGCCGAATAGTCTCTTTTGATGCGCACCAAACACTCCGTGACTTGTCAACACTTGGTTATAGTAGAAGTCACCGTATAGCCTACTGAATTTAACCTCTTTGAAAAATTTCTTAGTCCATGATCCCTTTTCTGGATTATTCCATCTCTCTTGCCATTTCGTAGCAAGTAGTACCTTGCCCCTATACCTAACTTGAGCTTTTGACGGGCCAAATTCAGCGTCTGATGATCTTTACTTGCGGCAATGTCTAAAAGATGCCAATTTGTTTTTTCCTCCCCGACCAGGGCTGTAGACAGTGGCATTAAATACTCCCCAACTGGGAATGGATTGTGGCAAATGAATCAATCTTCAAATTTCTTGCAATCATTACTCTCTAATTACTCTGGATAACCTTGCGCCCACATGTTGTTCAATGGTGCAAAATGATACGTTACTGTGAGGACTCCCTTCCTCGTTCCCATGACAGCGGACCACACAGGAGACTGTTGGAAAACAGAGAAACAACAGAGTACGCATAAAGACGAGAGAGTCCATTTTTCCTCTAATAAGATGCATTTATTTGAGTTGGTTTTATCATCTTGATAAACATTGAAAGAAACATAACTAAATTATTATTACATACAAAAACATTATGTTCTAGTAGCAACATGATGAGCACAAGTGATTACATGGTCGAATCGACTGCATATCCATTTCACCTCGATCCACATCTCGATCCACACCTACACAGAGAATCCGCAGGCCTTTTATATACGCCAACATCATACAGAAAATGACGTCATGGAAATGTCCACCTTGCGGCACAGGAATACTCAGAGATTTCATTTCCCTTACGGCACGACCGATTATCTCCAACAGAGACCCCAGGAAAGGCGAGAGGAGAATAAGAGCCATCATAAAACCAGTCGTAAAAACGACCCCGTCTTACCTAAACTCAGAGGAGTTCCGAAGAGGGCGAGCGCGGTACCTCTGTATCGACCGCACAAGAAGAGTCGACAAAAGACTGGAGTTACGTGTTGACCGCTTCCAATGATGAGCCTGGAAGGTGGGCGCTGGATTGCGGTTGGATGATTTGTTCGGCTCGCTGACAAATCACTGAGAATTAATTCTTCGGCCACTCCTCTGAGGTCTGAAGGGTAGGGGTTTAAGAAGGGAAGGCGGAGAGAAAAAGAGGAGACGATAGCTGAGAGAAGACACACGGGGTGTGACTCAGAGGTGTTGGATTGCAAAATCGGAACTTTGATATTACGGGCGTTTCTGACGAACCCCGTGAACTGCAGCCAAATCCTTGGCTAGACTAGCTCCTGTGGTGAGCTGTGGAATTTAATAATAGCAGCCCTTTGGTGGATCGCTGGATTTTAAGCGGGCGTTTGCATAACCTCGCTGTCAAATACCGATCTCGGGAACTCTTACTCAACCTGCGTAAGCCTTTAGTCAGAGCTTGGCTGGAATCATCCCTGTGGTGTATCACTACAATTAATTGAGCGTCCTATATACCTCAATTGCATCTGCCGGTCCTTGGTGCCTACATAACTCGCCCTAAATTGTCAAAAATTGATTGAACTCTCACAGTTCCTGAACTCACCATCGATTGCATTACGAGTAAACTCACCTTGGTAACTGCGACTAAGTCCAGTACGAACAATATTGACTCTCGCGATCTTTATCCGGGACATAAACTTAATTCTTGAATGTACAAACCAACTGTAATTTTGACCTGTAAATAGGCCATTAACCGAGAAGCTTTATTAACTTTTGATGTGCTGTATTTCTGTGTCTGATGATCTCTGATCAGACCCCGGTATCACTGGGCTGAGTCTTTACACTACGAAAGTTCTCTACCTATTCAGATTCTTTCATAAGTGTAGGCATGATCACAACTCATTTAGCCAAGGTGCTTATCGGTGATCACTCTTCCGTGAGTTAAACCTCCAGTACTTTTATAGTTCTCATCCGTGTCGGTTCGATGGTGGGTTAGGCAGCCTCTCTCACAAAATAGGAGAAGGCGCAGTAGCTTAAGTCATCGGGTTGCCTGTAGTTGATGTTTTTACAGTTTTCACAGTCTCACCTGTGAATGGTCCACGAAATTTTATGAGCTGAAAATGGAACAGGTCTGCTAAGAAGCCCTCTAAATGGATTGGATCAGGATGGATTGAGTTGATGGTGAATGTCCAGTTTAAGGAACGGACCTTCGAAAAGGACTCTTCGAAGGTCCGTTCCGGATGTTCTTAATACTCTCAAAGGTTTCTTTTGATGCAGGTTTTGATTATTTTGCGTCAGGAGAACGAGGTCAAAAATCCAAAATATACTTTTTTTGCAAAAATGCTAAAAATTGGCGTTTTCTTAACTCGCATTGTGCCTAAACTGCTTTATATAATTTCAAAAATGAGGCATCATTCGACGAATGATACCAGACTTTTATGATCTTTAACTTTTGTAGTGGCAAAAGTTTTGAGGAATGTGTTGTTTATGAATTAATGTCTGAGAACGAAAACATGGCCAAAAATTTGGTGGGATTTCGGGACCAGCCACCTGGAGCACCATCTGAAAATTGAAGCAAATTTCAAATAAGTCTTTTCACATGTAAATAAAGAGGTTAAATCCCAATCGTTGCCAAGCTTGAATGCTGGCGCAATTCTGTTAAAGTTATCATTCGTCCTTATGATTTAGTCATGAGAATTAACTCTAGTATTCGGCGAGTTACCGCTGAGATTTGGTTGGTTTATGTCTGAGGCCCTGGTAACCGGTAAACTTCTTTCTGCACATGAATATAAACGACGCATTTGGTGATTATATTTTAAAAGAAAAAACTCAATTTCTGGTGATTTTTCACCTTTCGGATATCTTTTGCATCAGTATGAAATACGCTATTCACAGGTGAATAAACGGGATGAAAATTAAATCTTGAAATCAATTATTTTGACACAATCTGATTATAACTATCTACTTACCAAAAATGAACTAAAGGAAATTATGAGGAAAAAGAACTGCCGTATCGGTATGGAATGAGTTGTTCACATGTGAATAACCGAAATGCAAGTAAAAACATGATGAGAATTGCTTTGACACACTCCGAATGCAGCTACCTGCTAACCTAAGTTAAATGAAATAAAATTATCAGGAAAAAACCTGCGAACAATTCACCAATCTGACGGACTGAACTGCCTAGAAGCAAATTATATTTTCATGTAAGAAAACATTACAAATTACCTTTATAAGGAAATAAAGCATTAAAAGCCTATGGAGATTACAGAGAATTTTTGGATAGCGAAGTATTGGGGAGCTTTTAATTTCTAACAAGTTTTTTATAGTAAGTTTACAAAATGTCCAGTGTTTTCAGAAAATATTCGTTGCTAACCTGTACTGGAAAGAAGACTACAAACTTCAAAGGATGACTTGATTTCGTCAGAAATGAAAATACCCTTAACGGGGGACAGGCACCACGAGTACAAGGATATGAGTTGCTGCCGGACAAGTAAGCAGGAACTCGCTTTCCCTGTGGGTATAATAATGGTGGGTTCTAGGTCCCTCCACCATTGAAAGTAGGTACGTCCTTCGGGAGTGGTCTGTCCATGACTCGGTGATGGGATACTAGGACTCTGCTATCAGTACTCGAAGCTATTGCAGGGGCTGTCATTCAGAATCCCGGATGCTAAGGCAGGGCAAACATGGAAATTCGCTTCCCAGCAATGTAAGTCTTATGGTTGGGAAGAGAGTTTTACAAGGTTAAGCATGGAGTGACCTTAGCGACTGTTATGGCACTCCTGACCTTGGCGACCATTTTGTCGATTTGGCGACAAATTTGGCGACCTTGGCGACAAATAGATGATTCCCGAAAATGAAACCCTTTTCTGGATATTTCTAACTAGGAAAGGGAATACACGAGAAAACTCCATGTGATGTCACGGCCTGTCGGAGAGAATATTTAAGGACGGCGCCTGGATCAGAGGAGGTGGTTGATCGCCTTGGAGCGCGAACGACTTTGGAGTTCTATCCGCTGTACGAGCTGGTGAGCTGAGCTGTTATTGTCGTTACTAGTTATTTGTTGACTGTTTGTGTTGTTAAATATCAAAGTGCTGAACTGTTATTACCTGAGAATTGTTGTCTATTTACATTGGTAATCTGTGCAAGAACTATTGTTTCCTGTATCCGTGCTGCGTGTTTTCCTGCATATTTGTAAATAAACCTTCATTCTCCATTATCCTGCGTGTTTGATTGTTTACACCATACACCCACGGAAAGACTTTTGCAACAATGTATTTCTGGTTACACACAACTTTTCAATATCGCGGAGAAAAGATATTTTCCTCGGATGATAATGTTTTCCTTAACTCTTAACAACAATTATTTTGGACATTGTTTTAGAATACGTAAAAAGCGTTGTTTAAAACACAAAACTTTCTTTTTTGGTTTGAAAAAATGTGGAAATTTCTATAAAATATGTAGGGAAAAAAGAAAATTTCAGTAATATTGGGAAAAATTCTGTTTTCTAACTCAGATTTCAAAAAAGAGAGACAGGCTTTTACATCCAAATTCAACTTGATTTACTTCGGTACATATTTTGCCAATGGAGTACAAACACGGTTAACCGAAGTAAGACGGGAGGTGGGGCATTTCGGATAGCGATTTTTTTCGGTTAAGCCATGAACATCTATTATAATTTTGCAGACTAATTACAGTATGCAATTCTGAAATGTTATGAATGTAAAACGAATTCAAAACTTCCTTTGCAGGCTACACTTATGTTCTTTATTCAAATTAACCCTCCGCTGAAAGCAATATTCGCACCGGCGAGTTCAGGCGCAGGTAAAGAATATCGTAATTAATATTGTTAATACCCATTAATTTTAATTTTAGCATTTTGAAACTAATCACTGACCTTCTTGGGTAGAAATAGGGATATCGTTGCAAAAAAAGTCTCGCATTCGCGATTATTTCCTTGCTTTAGGTGTTTTTTTAATTTGCGATTTCAAAGGCATTTCGGATAACCCGGGTTTCGGTTAAAACGGGTTCGATTAACCGGTGTTATACTGTATAAGAAGGGAAAAAAATTCAAATAGCGGTCGTATAAAATTAAAAAAACAAATGAAATTCTTTTTTTCATTTCTTTAACGGAATTCTTTTTTTCTATAAAATTATTTTTTTAAAAAAAAAGAAAACATTGGAGGATTGTAAATTTGGTCAGCAACTGTTCTAAAAACGAGAATGTCATAAAAATGAATTGAAATTTTCTTGTTCTAATATAATATAACAGTAAAACGTCACATAAGGGGGAAATTTAGAAATATCTCAGGTGATATTTACAGAAAAAATTGAAAAAGAAATGTTCATACTGTTACGAACTTGGAAAGTCGCTTCCTAGAAATGTTAGTCCTATAGTTGGAAAGAGAGTTTTACAAGGTTAAGCATGGAGTGACGGCAATGGCTGTTCCCAGACCCCTGACCTTGGCGACCATTTTGGAGACAAATTTGGCGACCTTGGCGACAAATAGATGATTCCAGAAAATGCAACCCTTTTCTCGATATCTCTATTAGGAAAGGGAATACGCTTGAATATACGAGAAAACTCCATGTGACGTCACAGCCTGTCGGAAAGAGTATATAAGGACCGCGTTTGGATCAGAGGGAGTAGTGTTGATCCATTGGGAACGACTTCAGAGTTTCGCCTGCAGTGCGAGCTAGGAAGCTGGTGAGCTGAGAGCTATTGAAAGTGCTGTTATTGTCGTTATTAGTTATTTGCTGACTGTTTGTGTTGCTAAATATCAAATTGCTGAACTGTTATTACCTATGAATTGTTGTCTGTTTACGTTGCTAATCTGTGCAAGAACTATTGTTTCCTGTACCTGTGCTACGTATTTTCCTGCATGTGAATAAACCTTCATTCTCCATTATCCTGTGTGTTGGACTGTTTACACCATACACCCACAGAAAGACTTTTGTAACAATACATATTTCCAAACGTTTGAATAAAAATTGTTTTTATCCGAAAGCATTAGTTTAGTAAAAAGTGCCATGTTATACTGACAATCGTTGGATATAAATGTAGATCACTGAGCGTTTTAAAAACAGACCTTTAATACTTAATATATTTCGCGATTTTATTTTGTTTATCGCACTGATCTCTCGAGTTTTTCAACGATTCCAGCCAAGCTGAATTCCATTCAAAATGCATCCATAAATACCGACAATATCAGATGACATTTAATTGTAATATTGTTATTGCTGATAAAAGCAAACATTTAATTGCAATTTTCTTAATACTGATGAAAGTAGATATTTAATTGTAATTTTGTGAACACTGATAAAAGCAGAATCTTGTGCAAATTATTCTACCAAAAGCAGATAATTTTTTTTCTTTCGAACGCGAGGTGTACTGTTCAGAAACATATTAGTACTTCCTTACCAATATCTTGATGGCTTTTAAAAAGTGCAATCTTCACATTTGAAAAGGATTTGCAAGCAATCTGGTTTATACTTTTGCAATATTGTGGAAATATATATATACAGAGATAAACATATATTTTTTGGTATTCAATTATAAAAATTAAAGGTTAAGACATTGTTGATAAAAAAGAGCGTGTGATCCGAAAAACAGCCGTACCTAATATGTGCCTAATTGCCGCTCCCACAGAAGCAAGATATTTTCACATTTTCTTTTTGGGTAAGATAAGGAATGATGATATTCATGACACACTTTTACCTGAAAAACGTAGCTTTATTGTAAAAAAACCCAATTTTATTGACATGGACACAGAACAGATCAATGTTTGGCGCTGGAATTCTTTAGGTAAAGTCTAATGACAGAAAACTCAAATCGCTCGAGTTTAGCAGCTGTACATCTTCTTGACCCTGATGACGTCACTGGCGCTGAGCCCTTGTTTGTCGTAGGTCTCGAGCAGTGGGACTCCGGTCTTGGCCTTCATGGTGAAGGAACGTCCGTCCCGGGAGAAGGCGGTGTTGCCGTACAACATGATGGAGTTGTAGTCGAACCTGTCCAACAGCAAGTTCTCGTGGGGTTTCAGCAGGAAGAACTGGGTGTCCATGCCTGGAAGAAGAAAGAGATTTAAAGATTTGTCAGGATATGTCTTGATTCTCCAGACGCTCTGTCATGGTTAAAAATTATAGTTTAAATATAAATAAAATTTGTTAACTCTTTCTGGCGTGGTGGTCGCAAAAGAGGACACCAACTTTAAAATTTTCTAAAAAAATTCCATTGCAATTTGAAACCCGGAATATCGCACGAAAAGGCAGCAGATAGTAATCCTTTTAGAATATAGATGGCAGCACAACGAAATTACGCTTCCAAATGGGAAATATTAGAGATTTAAAATGCCCAAATTTCTTGACTCGGTGATAGGATTTTTTTTGAGTTCTTGACGTTTACAATTTTAGCAAATTCGCTCGACAATTTTCCTCTAATATTATTGAAGTTTTAATTTATGATTTTGTGTAAGATTCAACAATATTTTTGAGCATATCTTAGTGGCTGTATCCAAAGGGTCCTCAAATGGGGGTGTCCCCAAAGGGGGACGACCTCCCTAGGAATGAGATAAGTTATTTTTTTGTAAATTCTATGTCTAGACAATAAAGTAAACGCATTCATGATGTTTTCACACCATATTTCTAAAACTTTAATGCCTTGCACCGGAAAGGGTTAAATTACTTTTTTCTTCTTTCTCGTATGTGAAGAATTCAAAGGGACAGTTTTGAAGTCGTTAAAAAAATTTGATCTTGAGATTTCGATAAATCGGGATTTTTTAGACCTCCCTGAGCAAAATGAAAACTCATTCTTAGAATCATGTTTGTCTGACTGTCTGTGTACACACGATAACGTTAGCAACTAGAAGGATGGAATGTGGTATATTATCTGTAAATTTTTATAAAATTTTGGACGAAATATGTCTGTGGGAAAATTGTCTGTTTGTTCGTCCATGTGCATGTGGACACGATATCTTAAATATAGAACAGCCGAGACGGATAAAATTTGGCTAATCGTTTTAAGATCAGAATTATACATATTTCTCAAAATTTGTACCAGATCCGCGGATGAATGACAGGCTTCTATTCAGTATAAAAGGTCTGCATATGAATACCATTACTCGAAAATGGAATAAGGTTCATAAATGAAATTTGGCGCGTTATCTCGGTATTAAAATTGTATTTTTGTATCGAACTAAATTCGGCAATAGCGTGTCAATTTTTATGTGAACGCAATAACTCAAAAATACAACAAGCTGCGTAAATTAAATTTGGCACGTCATCTCGGTATTAAGATTGCAGTTTTGTGTCAAATTTTGAACTAAATTCGGCAATAGCCTGTCAATTTTTATGTGAACGCAATAACTCAAATATACAACAAGCTCTGTGGATGAAATTCGGTATGACGCCTTGACATGAATGTGAATTGGTATCAAACCTTGGACACAATCGGTCAAACTGAAGAGCTTCAAAATGCATTCTCGATGTCGTCTATCTACAGTAAAACCCCGGTTAACCGAAACCCGAGTTATCCGAAATGTCTCTAAAATAGCAAATCCAAAATACGCAAACTGCCCTGCAAGAAAATAATCGCGAAGGCATGGCTTTTTTTGCAACTATAACCCCAATTCTTTCTTTTAACACTTTAAACGTGAATCGACTTTTTTCTTTTAACAAAATTTCAACGCATATTGAATTTTGTCCGATCCATTCAAAAGTTTAGCACTTTTAATGAAACGTGAAGGCGTTCCCATGTGAATATAAAAGTGATTCAAATACCATATATCTAATTATACAATTTAGGAAATGCTTCAAAATCACTCAGTTATTCTGCCATTCATATGGATAAGATTTTATCGTCTTGCTCACGTTTTCAAAAATGTTTCTTTATGTTTTTTATGAACAAAATGAAAGCTTGCATCAGTTTGAAAATAAATTCTATTGCTCAGAACTAGAAGTTGTTTATATGCTGATGTGCCAGGTTTGGTCTATGGCCTGTCTTCTGTCATGTTCCTTCGCTTAGAACAGTTTATTTAGAATAGTATCTCGAACTTCGATTAACTTTGAGATCTTTAAAATCGCTACTCGGAGAATGTTTATGTCCCTAAGGAGAGATCAAATTGCTTTATAGCAGATTACTCATGTTCTGTCTAGGGAAACACTCATTGTCTGCAGATCAATATAAATCTTTGGAATTCGAATTGCATGTGGACCAGTGCTCAAAGAGCAAGCAGAACATCTCACCTTGTTGAATGTTTTGCCAGTAGATGATGAGGTACTGGTCTCTGTCAGACCTGTTCTGCTCGTGGAAGAAGCCGATGGCGTGTCCCAGTTCGTGGACGATGGTTCCCCTGAACATGCAGCCCTGACCCAGGGACACTGGCTGCTGACCACCGATCATACCGACGTTAGAGTAACATCTGTAAAAAAAATAGTTTATAACACGCTCAACATATTGTGAACAAATATTCGTATTGCTCCATTGTATCAATATAATCAGCGATCAAATGTGTGTGTAAGCATATTTAATATTTACTAGAAAATCACCCGTCGTTGCCTCTTCATTCGAGAGATTTCCCGTCAAATTTACGTGTTTAAATAGATATATATGCGAGATAAATGTTTAACATTGATTGAGAACAAATAAAATAAACATGTTTTGTGACAGGAAATATTTTTTTTACATATTTCTTTATTCAAAAACCCTCTTGGTGAACAACATTCCGTGTGACGTATTTTTCGTTGTTTAATAATTTTATTATTATTCAGTAACCATGAAATTATCAGCTTGTCAAACGTAAGTCAAAAGTTAAAATTTCAAAGGAATTCTTTTTCGAAATTCTTATCAAATCAAAGCACTTCTCTGCTTGTCGAACGTTGCCAAAAAATATCAAATTATCTCACCACGATTTCAATAAATAATCAGACGCATCGTGGCGTCCAAACTATATTACGCGCATGATATACCACTGACACAATTTATTGCGTTCTATTATAAAATGGAAATTAATTTGAAATATATGATTAATATAATTTAAAATTTCTCGGGAACTATTGATCGTAGCGAGATAAATTTTATATCAATGGATAGAAAATTTTATTTCACTATTTTAGAGCTATTAAATTTGAAATTAGAACGACAATTACTCTTTTAAATTTAAAATTACTCAAATTTAGTTTCTCAAACAATGAAATAATGCTGTGTGACGTCTCGTAGTGCTATGGCGCGAGTTTTATTGTTGGTGACGTCAGAGCGTTACAACAATAAATCGCTGGATCTCAGATCTGGGCTATTATATTAGTAATGCCTGACAAAAGCATGATTTCAACTTATTTATTGTTATAAAAGTGTATAATATCAGATAAGTGGCAACAGTCAGATGTTGACTTACTTCGAATTTGATTTAAAAAAGAGAGGAGTACGAGTGCGGTTAAACGATGTTACGTTGTACACAGATATTAAGTGTGATAGTTGTTTTTCAGTGTTCTAATAAATGTTTGTTTAGTCTTAGAAAAAGTATTATGAATGTCGGTCAAAAAGCCAACATGTGTAAGTAAGCTTCTAAGTGTGAATTATTATATTCTTACTTTTTTTAAAATTAATTAATTTGTTTCCTTCTCTTTTTTGCCAGGCATGTAATGTTATTATTATTATTATAATTAAAAAATATAAATACGCTTCATACATATTCAACTGCTTAAAGAATCAGCTATTCTGATTCCATGTACAGGGGCATGGAGTGGTGTTCTGTATTAATATAGTAATACTATTGATTTGCGGAAAATATTGGGGTCTAACATTCAAATTGAGAAAAAAACCCTTTATTGCCTAGCAATTTTGTTTAATCACTCTAAGTTTCTGCAAAAATACAGGGGGCATAGACATCAGAATGAATAATACAGCCTATAAATTCAGAATCGGAAGAAATTTTCTTCGAAAACTCTCATGAATATTTTTAAAACCTTCTCATACCAAACAATTTTAAACTATTATGTACTTAATACTCTAAGTTGATTTTAACAAAATCAATGTTTAAATAAGTTAATAATCAAATTAATGTAATTTAACAAATTTTATTTAATAGTGAAAATTAGTGTTTTCGATATGATTAAGTTTTAACGACCCTCAATCAATATGTATCAAACCAAACTGAAATTTCAAAAGACTTTCTGTATAAACTGCAGTTTGGTTTGACAATTAGAAATTTTTCTTACATCCTTGCTTTGCATATATATAGTACTATAAGTTTTGTAAAACTAATTGTAAATCTAAACCACAAAAATTTGAATAAATACGTAACTAAGCTAAAGCGAGTCTTCAGTTTTGAATTTATAATAAATGTTATTAATTTATTAAAAATTAATTAAGTTATATTAAAATTCGGTACAGCTTTAATATACGGTATCACTGGCGATAATTTTGTTGTGGCGATTTTTTTCAACGGCTTCAATACAGGACCCCATTGGCGATATTTTGTTTTTTTTGACTTAACGATACGATGTTCGGTTAGGCGACAAAAAGTCGCCAATACAAGATCATCGCCAGTGATACCCTATATCAAAGCTGTTCCTAAAATTCAATAAGTATTAAAAAACATTGAAGCAAAGTGATGAGCAAATTATAACAACATAGAACAGTGTCTTATTTATAATTATTTCTTTAATTCCAATGTTTTGTTTTAAGAAATTTGTTAATATGATAATGTTGAATATCTAAAAATACAAAAAATAATAGAAGCAATAAATGTTTTCTTTCCAATATATTCCGGAATAGGTTCAGGCCTTAGAGGAAATTAATATTAAATTCAGACCTTAAAGACTTTTTTCTCTACAGAAAGCCTATTCTAGTTTTGAATCTGCATGGATGAATGGCCTCTGATGAAGTCATCTTTACTTATTTCTCATCGTTGTCTGTTATTATTTTTGTATTTATAACTCTTCTACAATTAAAAATTCCCTTTATTAGTATTTATATCTTAATATGATAATGATATTTTACCAAAGAAAATCTAACCGAATGTAGGGATAAACCGAGACTTACCCCTGCCCAGGGAAGATTCTGATGTAGTTAGTCTCGAATGTCCTTGGCACGAATCGGACGCAAGTCTTGGTGTGGTAATCGTTTATAGCTGAGAGAATCAGGCCGTTGTACCTAGCTGAAAATTAGTAGTTCCAGTAAATTATTATTATTTTCCACTTTCCAGATCCAAAAGTAAGTCTATAAAATTCTTAATGATATCAAAATATAAAATACCTAGTAATTATAAACGATTGATTTGTGCGCAAATGCCACTGTACGCATGTGTCACAACACCATTATAAACTAAGTGAATAGACAGGGTATGACACTTGCGTACAATGGCATATGCCTACAAGTCATTAACAACCGATCAAGGATCTTTTGACAGCAGTTATGTGACTGATAAAAATAAGTTTTGAAAGAGGTTACAACAATGTAAATTTTGAGATTTGGTGACATTTGGCATGCTCTTGAAAAAAAATTCGAATCGATCTGTATAATTTCTACATTATGTGCCTTATTAGTGATATTAATT
>BGPR01008679.1:6953-62181 GCA_013235015.1 Araneus ventricosus | reverse complement strand
CAAATGCTTCGTTCAGTTACGTATTGCTGTATAATGAACTATTTTTGTACTGAAAGTTTTGATGGCTGCAATTGCTTATGAGCTGAAAAAGTGATTTCCCACCCCTCCCCCCCAATTTAAACTGTAGCTTTTTTTCAACTTATGCATGTTATCCTTGCAGAGCTCTCGTCATTTGCAGTCTCCTCCACCCTCTTTCATTCTTGCAGCTCCAACTATAATGAAAATAGAGGACAAAATGTTCTTTTCATTATATCTCCAGATAAAAAGAATCTGCCTTTTCCTTCCGACTTACCGTCGGGAATTTTTATACCGATAAATGATTAGGTTATGATTATTTTACGTAAAGAATAAAATTCTTTTGTTACATTTTCAAAAACAAAGCTTTCTTATGTTATTTATTTCCAGTATAAACCAACCAATTTCTGTTGGTACTTGGCATTTTTTTCAATTACTTTAATTTCTTAAAGCTTTTTGAAATACTAAATTAGTTTCTGTAAGAAAGCATATTAGTCATATTGGAGACATCAAATATTGTATGCAAAGAGGTATTGTAAATGCTTCACATCAATAAATTGTCTTTGCTATTTTGTTTATCTACACTTAGCTGAGTATTTAATTTCAGAAACTCTTCGAAAACAAAAAATTAAACCATTTTTGAGGGAAGAAGGGAAAATTGAATATGTGAAAGTTTTGCATAAATAATACGGAAATAATATTAATAAACAATACAGAAAACTGAAAATTGAGTTGTAACATTATCTGAAAAAGAGGGCAAAAAATGTTTTTAAAACTCGGTAGTAGTTGAAACTTAATAAAGTAAGAGTTAGGGTCAAATCAACACACTCTATAAACCTCACCATCTCGGATTTTCATGAAATTTGGCAGAGATGTACTATTGATATAGATTTGGAAAAATACCAAATTTGATCAAGATATGTGGACTCCTTTATGAATTACAGCAATGTACATTTTCAAAAATTTGCCCAAAAACCGCAAACGGAAATTTTTTGAATTGCTCTAGGAGCTCTTCTAATTGCGCTTGAGAGCTGGGACAGGTGTTATTTTACAGCATTTTGCATTCTCTTTCCAATGGTATACAACATGCTATAGGTTAGTATACAAAAATTTTGTCAAAATTTAAATTAAAATTTTAATTTTTCAAAAAGTACATATTTTAAAATTTTCAAATTAATTCCATGAATAGTTTGTATTGTTGTAAATCACCTGGCAAAATATTAATTTGGGATGACAATGGGCTAATAGTTTAAAAAATTTTGAACTGAAGCTTGTTTTTCATTAATTTTCTGTATTGAGCTGAATAGTACAAGAAGGCTAATATTTACACTTCCGTGAAAATAAATATTAATGCTAACCTGAAGAAAGAATACAGTGATGAGTCTAAAATAATTAAATCCTACATGTTTTTGTACTTTGGCAGAATACTTATTAGCTTTTATGATGAAAAGTTATTTTTACTTAATCAAATTCTTCATTTTTCTGCAAAACATAGCCGAGCCACCAGTTTCCTTCGTAGACAGTGGTGATGTAACCAGATATGTGTTCTAATTTCAGTTTATTTGGATATTTTGACACTTCTTTTTCCCAACCCTGCAAATCATATGAAAAGTATTTCACCAATAATGTTGGTGTAATTTTGAGAATGAATGCATGATATTGCTTGGTTCCTTGGATAGCCAATGCTTGATCAAAGTGACTGTTTAAGAACAATTCTGATTCAGCATATTCCTCTTGGGTTGAGTAGGCAAAATCTACCTTGGTAGTATTTTCTACAGTCCACTCAAAAAGTTGTCGTGGGGTTCGAGTTTGATTTTTATATGGTCATTGTAAACTAGCACAAGGTGCCAGTCTCTTTATTGAATCCCTATTCCTTCGCAAGATCCTTTTCCATGTTCTGTGACCAAAAAATAACATTCTCCTTTCACTTGAAAATCTTCCTCATGAAAGCAGAAGTTCAAAAAGTTTTTTCTTATTTTTGTATTGGGTGGCAGACTCGTCTGAAAAGTAAAAAAAACTTGTTTGGAAGTTTTTGAAATTTAGATGTCGGAAAGGGTAGGAGTTTTTTGAAAGGTAGAAACAGCAACTGCGTTGTGCTCTAGGCAGTGAGAAACAACTACGTAACTAACATGTTCAACTTCGTTTTCCTGTTTGAAATATATTACAAAAGGATGGATTGTGACCTGTTGGCTTGTCCAGTGATACCTCTGTGCTTCATCTTGCTATGCTATAATTTTCAAAAAAAAAAATCACAGGTGACAGCAAACTCCTTGAGATATCCTTTTCTGTAATTAAAGAATGCTCCTTATTGTTTGGCAATGAAATTGTGCTGAACCACAGAAGATAACTTGTTGCAGAATAAATCAATACATTTTTTTGGAGATTTCTCTAATGTTTTTAGAAAGGAAAGGATCTCTAGGAAACTTGTCTTTGACAAACTGAAACCCACTGGTGGAACTTGTTCAATCAAATTTACAGCAAAGGATTCTTTCAAAATTGTATCTATCCTGGATTCACTTGGACAGTAAACACAGTTCCCCATATGTTGCAATCAGTTGTGGGTTAGAAAGTACTTTTGGTAGGCATTGCTTGTAATTTTTTATGTTGCCATTTGTTACAGTATTCATTTTAGCATTATCTATAATCAATTTGACATTTTGCTAAGTTAGGCATACCACTTTCACCAGCTAACACACAATGTTTCGGTCTCAACTCAGCAAATGTAGAGAAACCTATTTTTATGCAAGTAAACTTGTCTTTGAAATGTTTGTAAGCTTCTTTAAAGTATGAAAAACACCTAATATAATGAATGAAATTCTTAAGAAATTGAGATTGAACAAAGAAGGACCTTTATAAATTTAATGTGATATTATTTGTTTTCTACACACTTACCAAATATTGAAATCTTTAGAATAATATATTTTTTTTAAATCTGTGGTTATTAGTTTCTTTGATTCTAATTTACAGTTATGTTTTTGTTTGTTCTTGGCTTATAAATTTATTTCTTTTTCAGGTAATCAACTGGTATACAGGCAGCTATTTGTTTTCTACTATAATATTTTTATTTATAAATTATGCAGACTTAAAATTATCAATGTTCAAAAATCGAGTAGATTTCTGACAGTGGGAAAACAAATCATTGACTCATGAGTAAAAAAGGTGATGACTCATGGGTGCTTGTTGGCAAGGATGGACGTACCCATGATCTCTCTCATGGGATGATATTTATTGGAAGAGAAGAATGTGATATTGTTTTACAGGTAATAAACTGCAACTTATTTATGAAAAATGCATTCTATTTGTTTAATTTTAGATAATATTTTAATTTCTTTCAGGAAGAATTTTATTTATTCGCGAAAGGTATCTATCACTGTAAGTGTTTTTAAGTTAGCTTCAATAATCAGGTAGCTATTTTTGAGTTAGCATAAAAAAAAAAAAGAAAGACTGGAATAGATCTTCCTGATTTCAATTGTTTTTCCTGGAAATCTCTATCTTCCAGGAAGTTGGAAGTTGCATTGATTTCCATCAGAGCTTCCTCTTTCCTTTCTCTTGTGAGAAGATTATCATTGCAGAACCAGGGCTTATTATTGCTTAGATTTAGAAAGAAATGAGTTACAGAAAAATTAAACAAACAAAAAAGGTTACTTTATATTTGTTGCATATTCTTGCCCTGACAGAATGAAAATGTTATGTCTGATGTGTTAAAGTCTGCTTGTATATTTATTGATGATGCCTTTAAAATGTAACTTACTTTTGTTCTTATTTTATCTACCCATTTATAAATTATTTCTATTCAAGTTAAATTGAAATTATTATGAATCTTGCAGATTTTTATATTTTTGAATGTGCAGTTTTGTTTGATAAATATATGGAAGGGTTTTTTTTCCCCCATTGCTGTAATCATTTGCATGTTACATGGTTAATATCATTTGTTATTATTAAAGTAATTAAGTAATGAAATTAGTTTTTGTTATTGAAATTCTTCTGTTAGTTTAATTTCCTTTTTTGATAAAATTTATAAATGCTTCGTTTTGTAAAACATTATTCATATTATGTCAATTAATTACTTCAAATTCAATCATTTCAAATATTACTTTATACTATATTTTAGCATTTTTAAAGAATAGTCTATGTATTATTCATTTCATGAGTTTCCTGTGTAAATTCTGTCCCACTTTATTTTTTAAAAAGTTCATTTCACTGGTTTAGTTTAAGTCTGAGGAATAATGTTTAAAATTTAAAAACCATTTCTTTGCACATTTCTTTAATTACTTTAAAAAATAAATGTTATGTTTATATTTCCTTTTTTTTTATTTTAGCTTATATGGTGCATACCTTTAAAAAAAATTGTAGGTATATATATATTTCAAACAATTTTCCTGTATTATGAAAGGGGAAGGGTTTTTAAGTATACCAACACCTTATTTTTAAACAAAAAAACTCATATTTATTGCAAGTTCTTTTATACACTAGATCACCTGTCATGTTATAATGGGTGCAAATTGCCTCTTCATTCAAGAGATTTCCCATCAAATTTGATGTGTTTAAATAAATATATATGCGAGATAAATGTTTAACATCGATTGAAAACAAAATAAATATGTTTTATGACAGCTTGTGATGGAGTTTCAGCTTCGATGCGTTTTCTATAAGTGACTGCATCTACTGCACGAATCCTGTCCAGCAATTCCTAGCTTTGCCTCGCTAACCATCTTGCTTTCCTTTCCTTTCCTTTATTATCCACCATCTTTTTGTGATGGGTTCTTCATCAGTATTCGTCATAAAAAATATAGTAAACTAATTCATGATTGTAAAATATTAAATTATAGTTAAAAAATATACAAAATATGTACATAATAATTCAATAACCATGAAATTCTAAGCTTGTCAAACGTAAGTCAAAAGTTAAAATTTCAAAGCAATTCTTTTTCGAAATTCTAATCAAAACAAAGCACATCTCTGCTTGTCAAATGTTTCTAAAAAATATTATCAAATTATATCATCACGATTGCTATAAATAATCAGATGCATCGTGGCGTCCAAACTATATCACGCGCATGATATGCCACTTACGTGATATACTACTTTCTATTAAAAAACGGAAATTAATTTGAAATATAGGATTAATATAATTTAAAATTTCTCGGGAACTATTGATCATAGCGAAATAAATTTTATATCAATTGATAGCAAATTTTATTTCACTATTTTAGAGCTATTAAATTTGAAATTAGAATGAAAATTACTTTTTAAATTTAAAATGACTGAAATTTAGGTGCTCTGACAATGAAATAATGCTGTTTAACGTCTTGCAGTGCTATGGTGCGAATTTTATTGTTGGTGTCGTCAGAGCGTTACCAGATCAGTGAGAGACAGATCTGAGCTATTATATTAGTAATTCTGTTTTTGTGTGATGAATAGGAATATATTGTATTTTATTTGAATGTTAGTAATATTGATTTTTAAAAAAAAAAATGTTTTATAGGCTGCTAGTGCAGACAAGAGACATGCTGTTTTATGTTATAACAATGGTGAACAGAAATTTCACATCAAAGATTTAAACAGTCTTACTGGGGTAAGAATATAGGCATACATTTTCCTTTGATTTGTCATACATTATTTAGTCACTTCTATAACTCATTTTACATTTTATTAGTTTGCAATTTTATTGGAATTGGATTTTTTGTTATTATTTCTTGTTGTAAATTTTAATGTGTTTATTCAGAATGAAGCTCATTCTGAACTTTCCTAAATGAATATGTATTCAATTATGTTTTCTTCTTATTTTTAGACCTATGTGAATGGAATTAGAATTCCTGAACAGACTTATGTAAAACTGAAACGTCTGGACTGTATTAGATTTGGATATGATATCCTTCTATGATTACTTTTATTCTATTTTGAAAACTGGCCCCGATATACAACAGAAAGCTATGGATTTTAATCTCTGTTAATAAAAAAAGTAAATGTGTATGTGTGATCGTCTTTCTGTCGGTGCTCTTCATAGCAAACCACTGGACCTAGAGTTATCGAAATATAGCCCAAACATACTTTGGAGGGTGGAAATGTGCATATCAGAATGATTTTTTCAAAATTTTAATTAACTAAAATTTTAGTATTTTTGTCGATAACTTCTGAAAATACCTAACAAAAATGATTTTTACACCATCATAAAATATTTTCAAATATTTTTTCAATTGTATAAATTTGTTGTGTGTTTTTTCTCTAATTTTAACTAATTTTTAAATGAGGTTTGCAACAATACATTCCATTATTGTAATGAAAGTCAAATCTATTTCACTTTTCATCGAATTTTTAAATTGCATGCTTTTTCTCTGTTGAAAGCAATCATTAAATCTCGGATGCATTTTAAGTTTGGAATTTCACTTTATATGTAAACTGCAAAAGGTAGTCGAGTATTTTTATAGATTACGGATATTTGATTTCTGTCTGTGTCTCTCTCCACGTGATTTTAAGCGTACAATATTTTTTTATTTCAATTTTTTTATTTTTCATTAAATTTGTTTTGTGGGTGTTTTTTTGCATAAGTTGAAGTTGGCAAGTTGAAAAGAAGGTTTCAGTAACTTTTAAAGCTTTAGATCTATTTTCTTATGAAATATGCAATTGTATTTTAGTTTTATAATAGAAAATTATTATTAAAGTTATAATAACTTAATTATTATTAAGTTATTTTAATAGAAAATATCTAGTTAAATTCTGTTAATCATCTATTGTTATAATTAACTTAAATATGTGATTTTTAATTAGTTATATAATGCAATTGTTGTAGTAATCATTAGAATCATGCATGATTTTAATGGTTAAAGATTAATCGTGTTGTCAAAAAGAATTCAGACATTGAATTATAGTGGTATTGGGAACATGGACAGTACTATTGTATTAGCTCAAAAAATAATTTATCACATATATATTACTTCTACAGAGGTTGTATATCATTTTATGTGCTTTGTATGTAGGCCCCCTGAGTGTAATTTTTAATGTTTAGTTTGAACAAACTGACAAGCAAATGAGTTGATTGAACAACATTTTTAAAGTATTAGTATAGATTGAAATGAATGAAATTTTCTTTCCCAAATCTTTTATTTTGTAATTGCTCGATAGTCTTCAAAAAATTTCCCTTTGTGTATGTATATTACTTAGACTTCCAAGTATTGTAGGCATTAGTGGAAGACAAAAATATTTGACATACAAAAATACTTTTATATGTTGTGGACATTGAATATCAACATACTTTTAATTATAATATATGGTTCAAAAATTTAATGAAGTATAAAAGATTTTCTTTAACCTTCTGATAAGACCCGATGTTTTTTATTTGGAGAAGAGCACCGGTGCAACGTCGCCCAGCAAAGAAGAATCTTCAAAGTCTCCGGAAAAGGAAGATGTAAAGGTAAAGAAAGTCCCTGTTTTTCTAAAAAAATCAACAGATTGTCTTGAAGAAAATAAAATTATATCTGCAGGATTAAAAGTACTTCTCATTTTTACTTGTGACATTAAAATATGATACATTGTACCAATCTTTAAATGTACAGATCAGATTCCATATTGAATATTATAGCATCACACATATTATATGCTTTTATAAATTGCTTGAATCATTCTGTTTATAAAAATTTATTTATAGCATATGGAAATAAAAATAGCATATGAAAATAGCATTAAATATTTTATTTCATAATCTTGTTGTAAATAGCAATATTGGACCACTTAATTTTGTAAAATTCTATTTTGGTCCAGTTTTAAGTGACAGAAATTTTTTCATCTATTATATTATCCTTCTTTTTCCATGCGCCTTTTTAAAATTCAGTATTACTTCCATAAAACCATATTTTAGAACTTTCTATTTAAAAAGGTATTTTTTAACGATATATAAAATTATGTGAATCTTTCTTTGCCTTCTATTATTCTTGTAATTCAAGTGATTTTTTTTTTATGTTGAACTTTACTTTCAACTCTTTTTCTTTTAAACAGAATGTTTTAGAAGAAAATTCAAAAGGTGAGAAGCCACCTTCAAAACCAGAAGAATCTTCTAGTAAGAACCCTTCTCTTAGTTCTGAACTGCCAAGTTTGACTAGAGAAGACAACCCTCCAGACACATTGCCTTTGAATCTCCCTAACACAAGGCAGCAAGACAAAGATTGGGATTGGATTGGACAAGACGGTGCTCTCTCCGACAGTCCTGGTATGGTTAACTTGGTTCTATGATATGTTCTCTTTGTAACACTTTAGATTTATGAGAACGATTTTATAACTGTTGAAAATTCTTGTTGGCAAATATATTGCACCTTTGTTGAATTTTAATCAGTGAAATTATGTTTCTCAGGCTGATTTAATCCCAATTTCATACATTCTAAACATGTTTTTATGTAATATTTTCATTACAGAAGAATTTACCATCGTTAATAAATATTTTCATCCTAAAAAGTAAAACCGGTTAATGGAGAATTGCATAGTTACCATCATTATTAAATATTTTCATCCTAAAAAGTAAAACCGGTTGATGGAGAATTGCATAGTGGTGAGCCAGTTTCAAAAAACATATATAAAATATTTTGAATAACAGGCATCCATTTTTTTTTTTTTTTTTTTTTTTTTTTTTTTTTTTTTTTTTTTTTTTTGGTTCTATTCTACTTGTGCAAAATAATAAAAAAATGCATTTTATTGAAGACTTTAAAAAGAAAGATTTCTGGTTAATTAACTGATGGATTCAAAAAATAAAATTATTTTCTAATACTGCTGCTCCAAGCATAAACTTGAAACAAAAAATATTACAATGTCTGGTAGATAATATTATTTAATAGTGTTAAGCCGTCTGGAGAAAGAAAAAATGTTTCTTTTTTTAAACTGGTTACCATCTGAAGACAATAAATTCATTTTTTCTCAAAAAAAAAAAAATTATTTCCAAGAGCAGGGGTGGTTTTATTGCATAGTGGAAGCTTTACTTACATGAATTTGGAAAAGTATTAATGAGGACTCTGAAACATTCTTGCACATCATTACTTTCTAAATAAGTTAATTTAAATATTTATAAACATAAAAACTTGTGGTGTAATTTTAAAATAGACTTTGGTGCTTTAAGATGCTAAAGATTATAGCACCCAAAATTTTATTAAAACGTAACTCTCTTCTTTCTTAGCTTTTTTAAATTTAAGGGTAATTGTTAGGTCAGCATAGGAATTCAAATTAAATTGTGAAAAATTAGTAACTATGCAACTAATGGTATGTTATCTAATTATAATGATTTAAGTTAGCATAATTAAACAGATTTTGTAGCTATTTATAGAGAGGGGGGCTTCAGAGTAGTTATTTTAGTCTAGTTTCTCATGTTTGACTTTAGACTCTAGTTTAATGACATTGTATCCCAAAAATAAATTTATGGTTGTACTTTTCAAAAGTATGCATTTGATATATTTACCTGTATTGCAGATTATATTTGTTTTCTTATTTAACATTACCAGTTGTTTTGAAGAATTTTCTTAGTAAAGCTAGGGTAAATAGACTATTATTGACACGCTTGAATCATTGTATCTAATATATATTTATAAAAAGCAGTAATTGAACAAGTTGTAATTCATATAACTTAATTTAAGTGACTCTACATCAAGAAAAATAAATATTTTTAGTTAAAATGTTTATCCTGGTGATGAACTTCACGAAAAAATTGAATAGATAACGCTGAAATCACTCAATAATGGACACCTCTCAGCAGCATAAATACCACCCCCTCCATTTTATTCTAATATTAGTCAAATTAAACCACAAAATAATATCAAAATAAATATAAATATGATAGAATAAAATTGATTAAAGTGTCAATAACTGTCTTGTTTATTCTGTGTATTAATTAATATCTGTGAAGAAATTGCTTTATATAAACTTGAATCATCATACTCTGCGTGTATTTGATTGCAGATTATAGCCAAAGGAGTGAAACATCATCTTGTTCTGCCCCTCCAAATTGTGGGACTACAACTGGTGATGAACGTGATACTGGATCTGCTCATTCATCTCCTGCTGCTACAGCATTCACTATTGCTTTTGAAACTGAAGCAAATACTCCTAGGAAAAAGCTTGGGATTAGAGACAGTATTAGTAAATTCGCTCCTACTAAACTAGATTCTGAAAATAGGGTCTCGTTTCAAAAAAGTAGCAAAACGGAACCAAGTCCAAAAAAAGTAAGAATTTTTGTCTCTCTAAATCAGTTCATTTTAATAACGAATTATTTGAATCTTAATATTTATTTTAACGTGCTGTTGTAATTATAACTTCATAAGTAGACTTGCAATTTTTACATTGCTCATTTAAAATACTTATTTCTGATTTATTGCTTTTGCTTCTTTTTTTTTCAGATTGATTGATTAATTAGGGTGTGGAACTGTAATTAATGTTTAAATCCTTTTGATTTACTATCGTTGATAACAAATATGTTAAACCATCTAACGAAGTTCATAATAATGCCCA
Organism: Araneus ventricosus; assembly: GCA_013235015.1. Taxonomy (NCBI): domain Eukaryota; kingdom Metazoa; phylum Arthropoda; class Arachnida; order Araneae; family Araneidae; genus Araneus; species Araneus ventricosus. Next base: position 51,684 of record BGPR01008679.1, on the reverse strand, counting down.
CTTTCTAGACACTATATTTTGTAATAATATAGCTATCTATTTTTCTATCATTTATTCAACTATGTAAAAAAAAAAAAATCAGCCTATCATTACTTAAATGGAGCAAAAAATACTTTTTACCATTTCTTGATAAAGCAAGTCATATAGTACATACTGTACGAACCTTATTGTAATTTATAATAAGACAACATGAAAACCACAGTGAGGAAGCAAAACAATTTTTCCTTGAGGGAAGAAACTAGATTATGCAAACAAATTTGAAAACAAAGAGTCGTGCTTTCTCTCTCCCACAGCAATATTAATTGGTTGTGGGTATGTAAAAATTAATTAAAAGCAGATTAAAGTAATCTAAATTTTGAGGGTTACAGAAATATCCTGAACTAGATGTGCCTGTCTAGATGGGTTGTTATCCAGCCAGCAATATCTCAGATCTGATTTCACAGATTTACCAACAAAAGTTGCAGTATAAAATTTCATGCACATTGGCAGAGTGCTTAAGAAGTAAAGAATATCATGAAAAACAAAACTGGAATCGATTGACACTAACTTTCGTTTTGTTAATAGCTTGACTCTTAACAATTACTTTTGTTTTGTCCGAGTAAAAATGATACAAAATCCACTACCAGAAAAAAATGCATTACCAAATAAAAAATTTTAAAAATGATGAAAGAAGATATTATCAGCGGCATGCACCACAAATCCAAATCTTTAAGTGAAGGGATCCTTTCAGTATAAGGATGATTAAGGAAAAAATATGAAATGCAAAATATTCAATTCCAAAATTAAGTATGAAAAAGCAAGAACCCTTTTAATAAAAATGAAAGCATTCTAAATTAATAGCATGAAAAACAACTCATGAATCAATTGATACTAACTTCCAACTGTCCTTGAAGCCAGGGTATAATGAATCAGCGTAAATTTAAAAAAAAAAAAAAGGAAAACTGCTGAACTCGGCTCATTTATACATTTTTTTAAAAAACTGTCCAAGTTGTTTTATGCCATAACAGAAATCATGTCTGCACGTTCAATAATTATGCAGACAAAAGGAGCAGGGTTATTTTTAACTCTGCTTGCATAACAGACATTTCTAGACACTTATATTATAGATTCTAACTACCTTGAAACCTTCCTGTGTACAATAAAACTCCAGTTATCTGAAATACAAATTGATTTTGGGAGGAAGGAAAAACTTCAGTGGCCTTGGCGTGTTCTTTCCCAACCAAATGAGGTTATTTTTAGCAACTAAAGTAGAGTACTTGCGTATTGTAGTGTTCATATATAATTTTAATGTTGATAACATAATAGTTAATACAAGAATATGTAATTTTGTATATATGTAATAAGCCTTCATACATAATTTAATTTTTTTTATGTAAATCTTGCAGTATTTACAATTTACTGCAGCATATGGCTATTGAACTTAATTTCATGAATTAAAAAAGTTCTTTCAATGCCTGGTATCTTTTTTGCTAAATCTCGGAGCTTTATCCAATCATCCAAATTTCCATATATCCGAATTGGCTTGACCCCTGTTTAGTTTAGATAAATGAATTTTAATGTAATTACTTTTCACTACAACTACTTTTATGCGCCTAATTAATTCACGAATAGTTCATAAACTTTTAGAAGATAATTCAGAAGTCTATATTACAATGCTAATATGTGTATTATAATCACTAAATGTGAGTGAAATTAATAAAATTGAACTGTTTTTTGATACTTCCTTCCTTTTTTTTTATAGTTACCATTAACTGATGCAAAACCACCCATTCCAAAAGCTAGAACTCAGTTTGGAACTGCTGATTTGAAGGGTATTGTGTTTACTTTAAATCATGTGTGCATGCTTCAGATATATTGTCTGATTAAAAAGCTTCAATTTTAAACCTGGATTTTCATTTACCCCTTTAAAGATATAAATGAAGAAATCGGGAAGATCACAGATTCAACGTCATTCTTGATTAAGAAGATGTTGAATGGAGAAGTATCCCCCGAGGCTCCTGATGAACTGAACAACAAAGAAAAACATCCATCTGGTCCAAATGATGTGGATGAGCGCAGCGAGGCAGGCACTTACACTGTTGAAACAGAACAAGCCGACTGTGATGTGGAAGAAGCAAGAAAGAAGATAGATGAAGTCTTTGGGGTCATTCAGCTATCAAACTCTGTTCAGTCATCTTCGTATTCTTCAAGCACAACTTCATCCTCCAACAAGCAGGTAGTTATCTAGCTGAAAAATCAGCAAATTAGTACTGAAGAAATGGGTGGAAAGCTTTTTCATAAAATTGATAAATCTTACCATACAAAAAGCAAAGGCACATATGTATTATTCTCTTGTATTTTTTTAAACATTTGTTCTAGATTATGAAACCTAAGCAATAGGGTTTTTCTTCAAATTTTGTGTTTTGTCTATAGTAAAAAGTGATTTTTTTTTATAGAATAAGACATAGAATAATTTCTTTTTTTAATTAGAAATATTTTTATAGTTATATCATAAATTTAATTCAGTTTGCTTTTATTTTCTTAAATTATTTTGAATCGGAACTAAATATTACAATGTAGCCATGGGCGGGCTTTATTATGGACCTCTCTAAATATCTTGAATTAGAAAATAAGAATCAGTATTTCTTTCCACCTAAAGCAGGAATTTTCCTATTTTCTTCAGTGCTCTCTTGCTAAGAACAGATTTTTGTCTGGTTCCCTCCTAGGAGGAAAGATGCATATCGATATGTCTGAAAAAATAATTTTTCAAGGTGTAGTTTCAAAATTGGTCTCCGTCTCTTCTTTATTTATAATTACTTTCTCGTATACAAAGGGAAAGCATTGTAATCGTCAAAAAATTCGAACTCGAGATTTCGACGGATCTCCATGTTTTAGACCCCTGAGTCTGAAAAACACAATTTTGGAATTATGTCTGTCTGTGAACACGATAACTTAAAAATTATTAGAGCTACGGGGATGAAATTTGGTATGTGGTCTTTGAACATAATTTGTAGGTTTCTATCAAATTTTGGACAAAATCCGTCCATGAGAAGTCTGTCTGTTCGCAGTCATGTGAACGCTAAAACTCAAAAACTTGAATAGCTAAATGGATAAAAGTTTGGGCCAAATCCGTCAAAAAGAGGCGTTCAAATTGCATATTCGATTTCTTTTAATCCGATTCTCGTGTGCATGCGTATTGGTAGCAATCTGTTGTTGTAAATTTTATTTACAACAATAAATAATGTTTTCAAACATCAATTGTTAACAAATTTTTTATTGTTGTAAATTAAACCGATCTCATTATTTCAGCAAATCTTTTATTCATGCACTTTTGCAATTGTTACGGTTGTGGTGGTATAAATTGTTTTCTTGGGAATTCAATTCCAAAGCAGAATTTTCGCTTTAGTATTCATTGCATTGCCTATTTTATCGCGCCTGCTTCAAAGTAAATAAAAGAAATTTAAATTAAAAGAAAACAAATTAAAAGAAAACAATGATAAAATGAAAAATAATGAAAACAATAGACGTTTTTGCGTGCAAAAATGGCGTGTGGTTTCTGATGAGTGAGCCATTTTAGTTCCTTTTCATTTTGAATAATTTCTTAACAAATTGTTCTAAGTATTGGTAAATTTTGGTTTCTCTATAGTTCTTGTTGTATTTTTTTTAAAATTTCTGTTGAAGCAATTACTTTTTGCAGCTGCGTTTGCACGCAAAAACGTCTATTGTTTTCATTATTTTTCATTTTATCATTGTTTTCTTTTAATTTGTTTTCTTTTAATTTAAATTTCTTTTATTTGTTTTTGTATTTCGTTAGATTTGGCTGCATATGCGCCTTTCTATTTAATGCAAAATATGTTATTGTTTTTTATTTTAATCAAAATTTAATTAATTAATTTTGCTAAATTTTAAGAATTATAACTATTGCTTCAAAGTAATATTTTTTTGAAACGTGGCAACAGATATTTGATTTCAGGTTTGTTTGTTTTTTTGTTTTACTTTCTCGTATACGAAGTATACAAGGAGAAAGTATTGTAATCGTCATAAAAATTCAAACTCGAGATTTTGACGAATCTCCACTTAGAAAGTATACGAGAAAGTTTAGGGGAGACCACTCCCGCTGGTTTTATTTTGTAAGCTTATTCTTATTTTTAATTACAATATTGTTATCAATTATAAGAAATATACATGAATGCAATACTCTGTACAGTTATGCTTTAGCATCGATGTTTTGACATTAAATTTCTTAATAACCTTTTTTTATGTTGCATTCTAATCAAATCGTGTAATTTAAAAATTTTAATTGTGGTGTTTTTTAAACTATTTTTTATAGAAACTTATATCACCTAAACCAGTCTCAAAGTGGGCTGTTCTTCCTTTGGTGTGTTATGGAAATTTGGAGAGAAGGGTGTTACATTAGGTTATTAACCTCATCTCCTAAATGACAGTGTCCATCACATGTTCTCATGTAATTTCAAAGTGGGGTGTTCATTTGATTACTATAATCTAAAAATATGCAGTATTGCTTCTGAAAATGGACACAAAGAGCAGTGGGCAGTAGAAAGATATCGCTAATCATGCAAGTGATGTATGGAAGGAATGATTGCCCATGTTGGCAATAAACTATGAGAACTTAAAATGAAACCTGAAGGAAAGCTGTAAGGTGTATCATTGTTCCTAGTTAAATAGTCCTGAATATGATCTTCGTACTTTTAAAAATAACTGATAGATTTAAATGGACTTAAGGTTGATTTTTTATTAATGATAATATTTGGCAAGTTATTTATATTCGTCTTTGTAAAAAGTGATAAAATTTGAATATAAATAAATTATGCTTATTTTTGTTATATATATGTGTATTCTCTGAAAAATAGTCTTAAATGGCTTTTGTATCTACTGTGGTAGGGAATTTATAGAAATAACTGTTAAAAACATTGACCTTGCTATTATTGTTTGTGTTCAAAATAAATCCTATAATGTTAACCAACTTTGCTACCACCTGGGTTTACTGCCATTTTGGATTCAAATCATAGAACTGGTGTAAAATAAATCAACTTCAAAGAGTAGCTCAATATAAAACCACCATAGTCATCATTGATTGGTTTCTTTGGTAAACTTAAATATTAACTGATTCTTTAGTTTTTCAAATGGTTGTTGTATTTGTGGTGATTTTTGTCAATCCACCTCCCATCTCTCCTTTTTAAGTGGGCCTGTGTAAACTAGGGTGGTCCAAAAAAAAATCAAAAAAATTTTTTCATGTCGCTATACTGCGTAAAAGTTGTTAATGGGTGAGAAATTAAACAAGGAAAAAAAATTAAAGATATGAATTGATATCTTCCGCTTGTGCATCGGCCTTGAAAATCATAAAAATTGACAAAAATCGACTATTTTTTGAAAATTTTTAAAATTTCTCTTTATCTGTTTATTTTAGCATTAGGTGCTAAATACTGATGTTTTTAAGAGTAATAAAGTTTTTTTTATCAAAATCTGTCCATAATTTCCTGTGGCATGTTCCCTTCAAGATTGACAAAAAATATGTGAAATTACTTCAATATGCAATTTTCAGTTCCCAACTCTCAACGTAACCTTTATACCTCATTTTCTTAATAGATTGATGTTTATGCATGAAAAAAAAATTATCTAGATCTAAAAATATAGAAACTTCATTTATTTTCTTTGTTTATTGTAACACAATGCGAAACTAAGCTCCAAAATTACAATATCATTTGTTGCTTAAGAACAAATGGCGTGAATGCAGAAAATAACAAAAAAATTAACAGACCTTTAAGGAAACACTTTAGAATTTAAAACATAGTTATGTCTCTTAAATTTCTCACTTGGAATTGTACATTTTCTTCTCACCAAATGATACTTGGAAGTCTGATTTATGGAAAAATTCGGAAATAATGACCTAACTCAGAAGTTGATGAAAAAGCGCTTAGTAAGGATAAATGATATCTTCCAAATATTGAAGATGCCATAAAAGCGGCAAAATTTATTGAAATTTTGGCTATTCGGGATCATACCCAATTATCACATTCCAGGTGGTTAACAGCATACAAAGTCCTTGGTGAGAAAATTAAGTGAAAAGAACCTTTTTTGAAATCGACTATGGCATAGGACTATGGCCAGGATAATAGTTCATGGAGCCCAAAGCACATGTTCAAAGGAACCAACACAAATTATTACCTTTCTGAAAACTTGCTTAAATCTATTGATCCTGTAAACAAATGCAATGCATTTTTTTACTTGTACAGAAAATATGATTCTGGTCAGGACATTGGATGAAAGAAAATGTATCGGAACTAGGCATTTGACAAATTTTAAATACGAGGCAGTAAGTCGTAAGAAGAGAAAAGCTATCAGAAATTTCAGGAAGCCCAAACTTTTTTTTTTTTTTTAAAGGTGTATATGGAAATTATTCAAATGGATTCTTGCAATTTAATTCCTTTCCCGGTGTTGCAAGACATTAATGATGCCGAAATCAGTTCCTCCTATTCGGTCTGGTGAAGTATCTGAATGGAATGTTTCTATGTTACAAGCAAGCAGTTGAGTGTTATGTCAAACTCGTATCAGAGTCTCGGTCTCACGATTATAATATGATTATATCCCCTGAGCCACTCGCGTTGTAGGGGTTTATGGCCAGTCAGATCGGTCATCCGAGCGTATACCCAGGGACTATTTGTCACTACAACAAGCTACTTTATGTGTAGATCATCAATCGTTAGTAAATTGCAATATATAGCCAAATTTACTTCCTGCACCTTCCAAAACCTATGACATAAAATAAAAAATTGTAGTGGCCTATATTAAAAGTAAATGAACGGCAGATAACAACATGGTATATTACCCATACTATATTTAATCATTTGAAATATTTCCCACTGTGAGTAAAATCGAACCCCTTCCTTTTTATCACATAATAAAAGTCTATGATTGCTTGGAGTAATTTTAATTTTTTTCTGACTAGAAGGTGGATTCATATATTGATATCCTAATTTTTCTTTGAGAAATTGCATTCTTCAGATTATAAAAAAACTTTATTTATGAGAGCCTAATTCCATATTTGTGTCCATTCCCTCAAAATCTAAAGGGCTGCGCTGATCAGAAGCATCGCAAAATGTTTATGGAAGTCTAGAAGCGACGCTATTACTTGCAATGTCTGAAATTTCCTATAAATCCAGACTTCCAAGTATCATTTGATGAGAAGAAAAAGTGCAATTCCATTCAAGAAATTTAAGAGACATAACTATGTCTTAAATACTAAAGTGTTTATTTTAAAGGTCTGCTAATTTTTTTTTATATTTTCTGCGTTCTTGCCATTTGTTCTTCAGCAACAAATGATATTTTAATTTTGGAAGTTGCTATATTTCTTCAGACCTAAACACGATGATCGACATGAAATTCGATGGACAAACAATTTGAAAAGCTGTTTGCCATGATGGCAGAGATGAAGGCTGGACAGGAAGGATTGGAACGGAAAATGGAAGCTGGACAGGAAGAAATGAGGGTTCCTCAAGCCGGATTGGAACAGAAAATGGAAGCTGGACAAGCCGGATTGGAGCAGAAAATGGAAGCTGGGCAAGAGAGATTAGAACAAGAGATGCGATCCAGACAAGAGGAAATAAAAAGTCAAATCTAAGCACACACCGAGAGTCAAGTTGAAGAAATGAAGACTCATGTTGACGGATGCATTGGAAAAATAGAAGAGGAAGTGCAATGTGCGAAATTAAAAATCGAGAACGTTGAGAGCGAAGTTCAAAGGAAGATCGAGGAGTCAAATTGCGAAGTTCAAGAGAAGATCGGCAACCTCGAGAGAAGAATAAGTGAACTTGAGGAAAGGCCAAACTATTTTCCAGCTAGTCCAGAATTCATATCTTCTCGACCGACAGTCAAACCCCTGACATTCGACGGACAGACATCATGGACAGTCTTTAAAACTCAGTTTGACGTTGTGAGCTCTACAAATGGATGGACGGATTTTGTGAAAGCCAGTCAACTTGTGGCATCGCTCCGAGGATCAGCGGCGGAGGTTCTTCAAGGAATTCCAGCTGATAAGTTGACAGAATTAACGACGGTCGAGAAAGCTTTGGAATCTAGATTTGGAGATAGCCACCTAACACAATTTTATAGAACTGAACTGAAAACAAGAAGACAGAAACCAGGAGAAAGCCTTCAAGAATTGGCTGCCGATGTGGAAAGACTAATGAGCCTGGCCTACGCCGAGTGCCCTCTGGATGTTCGGGAAAGTTTAGCAGCTCAGTACTTCGTCGATGCCATCAGAGACGAAGACACACAACATTCAACCAGATTGATGGACGCAAAAGATCTGAAATCATCCCTGGCTTATAGTATGAAATATGAGGCCACGAGAACTGTTTCCAAGACATCCAGACACGTCAGATCAATGGGGACGGAAGATCATACGAGTAGAGAAAGAGATGATAAATTTGAATTCTTCTTCAACGGGCTGGAAAAATTATTAAATAGTAGTGTTTCTGGAAGGAAGAACACTCCTCGGCGAAACCCGAACGTCACTTGCTGGAAGTGCAACAAGAAGGGGCACGTGCAGAGGGAGTGCCAGGCGATTACTTCGAACCAGGAAAACTAACAAATGGCTGTCTTGCGGGGCGAAGGCTGCCTTCTCTGAATAGAGCCCCTGAAGGACCGAGAGTCTCCTCGCTTAGCGGGAAGAAAAATGGACTCTACTTGGAAGGATCTATTTGTGGTATCCAGTGTTTGATGTTGGTGGATACAGGTGCAAACGTCACTCTTTTAAGAACAGACTTGGCACAAAAATTGAAGGAACAGCTTATTTACACGGCTCCTAACATTTCTTTAAAGACCACTACTGGTGAAAGAACAGAAATACGAGGCAAACTGGATGCATTCATTAAATATGGGTCAAGAAAATTTCATCACAGAATCTACGTAGCTGACATCACCGATCCCTGTATTCTCGGCCTGGATTTCCTTCAAAGATTCAACTTTACAGTAGATCTGGAGAAGAACAAGATACGGACAGGAGGAGAGGAAATTCCTCTGTTTTCAGCCAGTGTACAGCATTCAAAGTCATGCTCCGTATTGGCGAAAAAGAGAACTATAATACCAGCAAGATCAGAATGTCTTATTCAAGGAGTTCCCGAAGTTCCTGGACAGTTCAGATATGCCGTAACGAACTTTCCTAGCCAAGTCTCCCAGAAAGGTGTTCTTGTGGCGGCCACACCTGTTGACTTGGAAATAGAAGCCATTCCCGTTAGAGTTCTGAATTTAAACAATAAACCCAAGATTCTGGACAAAGGAGATGTTATTGCGACCTGTGACCCAGTGGTGGATATCGTCGCTCGTCCTCAAGAATTTTCTGGAGCACAACATCTACAGTCAACCTTGGAGAATCTTCAAATACTTAATGAAGAACAACGAACAGCAGTAAAGAAGTTACTCAATGAATTTCAGGACTTGTTTTCGACCTGTGACCCTGATGTCTGCCGTTGCAACATGACCCAACATAGAATTAATACAGGTGACCATCCACCAATCAAGCAATACCCAAGACGTTTGCCTCTTGCAAGGAAAGGAGAAGCAGAACATCTAGTTCAAGAAATGGTTGACAATGGGATAATTGAGGAATCATCAGGCCCTTGGGCTTCGCCTATTGTGCTTGTTAAAAAGAAAGATGGATCAACACGATTCTGTGTTGACTACAGGAAACTAAACGAAATTACGAAGAAAGACAGTTATCCCCTGCCACGAATAGACGACACCTTGGATGCTTTGAATGGAAGTCAATGGTTTACGACACTGGATTTGAAAAGTGGATACTGGCAAGTTGAGGTCCGACCTGAAGATAGAGAAAAGACAGCCTTCACCACCGGACAAGGACTTTGGCAATTTAAGGTAATGCCTTTCGGACTTTGTAATGCCCCAGCAACGTTTGAAAGACTGATGGAGACAGTATTACGTGGACTATCGTATGAAGCCTGCTTAGTGTATCTTGATGACATTATAATAGTAGGGCGAACATTTGAAGAACATCTAAGTAACCTTCGTAAAGTATTCCAGAGGCTACAAAATGCCAACTTAAAGTTAAGTCCCAAGAAATGCAGGTTTTTCCAAAAGGAGGTTACTTATCTTGGACACGTTATTTCAGCAGAAGGAGTTAAAACTGATCCAGGGAAAATTAAGGCAGTGGTTGATTGGCCTCGTCCAGAGACGATACACGATCTCAGAAGTTTCCTTGGACTGTGCACCTATTATCGTCGTTTTGTGAAAAATTTCTCCACAATAGCAAGACCTCTACATAAATGAACTGAAACTAAATCAAATTTTAATTAGACAGAAGAATGTGAGAAATCTTTCAATAGTTTAAAGCAGGCTTTGACATCTTCTCCTATTTTGACCTACCCCCGGACTGACAAAGATTTCATTTTGGATACCGATGCTAGTAATGAAGGAATAGGAGCCGTGCTATCCCAGAACATTGGAAATGAGGAACGTGTCATCGCTTACTTCAGCAAGAGCTTGGGTAAGCCAGAAAGAAATTATTGTGTCACAAGTAAAGAATTACTGGCCATTGTTAAATCTATAGAGCATTTCCATCACTATCTCTATGGACAGAAATTTCTTCTGCGGACTGATCATACTTCCTTAAGATGGCTTTTGAATTTTAAGGAACCTGAAGGCCAGATAGCTCGCTGGATCCAAAGACTTCAGGAGTATGATTTCGAAATCCAGCATCGCAAAGGGACCTCTCACGGAAATGCAGATGCCCTCTCTCGAAGACCCTGTGGGGAAAGCTGCAAACATTGCTCTAATGCCGAGAAAAAGTTCAGAATAGAGATGGATACTTCCGTAAAAGTTTTAACAACGACATCTGTAGATCCATGGTCTTCATGTGAGATCCAAAAGGCGCAGCTAGAAGATCCTGCTATTAAGACAATTCTAGAGAAGAAACTAATGTCGGCGGATCGACCATCTTGGCAAGAAATCGCTCCGGAGAGTCCTGCAACAAAACGATATTGGGCCCTTTGGGACTCCTTACATCTTAAGGACAGTGTTCTATACCGTAGGTGGGAGAGTGATGATGGAAGATCCTGTCGATGGCAACAAATTCTCCCAAAGAGTAGAATTCCGGAAGTTCTGCGAGAGACTCATGACAGCGCAAGTGAAGGGCATTTTGGAGTCATGAAAACTTTAAGCAAAACACGAGAGCGATTTTATTGGGATCAACTTCGTGCCGACGTTGAAAAATGGTGTAGAGAATGCCACGCTTGCGGAGCGCGAAAAGGACCTAAAACAAGGACTAAAGGTCACTTGCAACGCTATAATGTGGGCGCACCATTCGAAAGAATGGCTTTGGATATCCTAGGACCTTTCCCAGTAACAACAAAAGGTAATCGATACGTCCTAGTATTAATGGACTATTTTACCAAGTGGCCTGAGGCAATTCCCATTCCAGACCAGGAAGCCTCGACTGTAGCTGAAGAACTCGTACGAAGCTGGATTTCAGGTTATGGCGTGCCTATGATATTGCATTCGGATCAAGGTACGAATTTTAACTCTGCCCTATTTACTGAGCTTTGCAAGCTTTTGGGAATTCTGAAGACCCGAATGACCGCGTTACATCCCGAGTCCGATGGCATGGTCGAGAGATTTAATCGAACGATTTTAAATCATCTGTCTTTATTCGTTTCGAGGAACCAGACAGATTGGGATACGCATTTGCCACTCTTCCTCTTGGCCTATAGGAGTGCGGAACATGAGGTGACCGGTTTGACTCCAGCGGAAATGCTGTTTGGCCGAACGCTACGATTGCCCTGCGATATTCTCTTTGGACGACCGAGTGAAACGCCTTCCTCGCCGAATGAATACATGAAAAATTTGGAGGCACGTTTGGAAAGCGTACGTGCGTTTGCCAGGTAGCGAATTAAACTGGCCAGCGAACGAATGAAAACTCGTTACGACTCCAGAGCAACAGACCACCATTTTAAGGAGGGAGATTTAGTCTGGATGTATAACCCGAAGCCACGGAGAGGCCTGAGTCCCAAGTTACAACAGAACTGGGAAGGACCGTATACTATTGTCAAGAAACTGAACGATGTTGTCTACAGGGTACAGAGGTCACCCAACGCTAAGCCAAAAGTCATCCATATAAATCGGTTAGCTCCATACAGAGCTACTGATCATAGTTCTATGTAATGAGACTGCCGGGACGTGCAGTCTTTGAAGAGGGGAGCAATGTTACAAAGCTATAAAGTCGTTTCCCTGAGATGCTAGACTTGGCGGCAAAGTTGGCGACTCTGGCGACAAAGGGAATTTTCTAGAAGGACCTCAAACTTTCCACCTATTTCTACTGGTTTCATGAACTTTCTAGAGATTACGTCACTTCCTACATAATGAAGTCACTTCCTGTTGAAAAGTATAAAGGCAAGCTCTCAAGCCAAGAAGAGTTAGTTGGATCTTGATCTACAAGCAAGCTGGTGAGCTAATAGGAAACCTTTGAGCGCTGTGTTGAGATTTAATGGTAATCTCTGTTGTGAATTTTTACAAGTGCTGTTTTAATATTTGTGTTATGTTTCTTTGCTTAGAATACCTGTAAAATAAAGAGCTTTATTTTTGTAATCCTGCTTATTGGACTGCATTCACGTACACCCACAAGACTAATTTGTCACAATATATATATATATATTTCCATGTATATACGTCGATCTGTTGCAATTCATCGAGAAAATAAGGTTTAAAGATTATGTTTGGAGTTAAGAACTGAAAATTGCATATTGAAGTAATTTCACATATTTTTGTCAATCTTGGAGAGAACATGCCACAGGAAATTATGGACGGATTTTGCTAAACACTACATTTATCAAAAAAATATTTTGCAAAATGTTCATTTGTATAATAATGTTTACACAATCATTTTGTTTTAATGTATATAAAAAGTAGGCCGGACTCAGCTAAGGAAGTTAACCATAAAACAGCTCTCACATATGGATTATCTATTGTTCTGTGAAAAAAAAAATTAAGTGTTATTCTCATCATAAAAATATGCACGGGATTTATTTTTGCGAATCTTGTATTTGATTTTCAGTCATTACTGTAATTATAAATGTTAAAGGCATCTCCTAATACATTGAAAGAGGAATAAATAAATTTCCAAATTATTTTAAGACCTTTCAAACATACTATTATAATTACTTTTAAACCTTATTGCCTTAATTTATTAAATTAGCAAACTTAGATATAAAAGCTAAAATTGCTTCCTCTTTGGCATCAAATTTCATTTTGAACTTGAAATTGTAACGATAAAAGATAATTTAATTGAAAAGAGTATTTGGAAGTAATTGTGATTGTGCATGAAATTCCGTAGAGATGCGAACTCTGTAACTACATTTTATTATCATCATTTATGCTTTCTGCTGCAAGTCTCGCTGGTCCAGTGGTAAGGTGCCGGTTTAGTAAGCAAAAGGTCCCGGGTTCAAAGCTCACCATAAGTAGAGGTGTTCAAATAATAACAAAGTGTTACCCAAAAGTTCGGCACTTAGGAATTAAATTATTATACTTTTCCATGCTTCTGAAATGTATTTTTTAAATATTCAGCATATTTTTATGTTATATAATATTATTCAGTAGAATACAATATTATTTAATATGGTATAATATTATACAGTATTATATGACATTATCCAATATTATGAAAAAAACATTGTACAAAATTGAAAAAGTCTTACGTTTTACACTATTATAATATTGGGAAAAATATTGTACAATATTACTTTTGCGAATTTTATGATATTAGACAATATTGTGTGGTAAAAATTTGAAGCATTTACATTTATGAGTAAACAAGTTATGCTTTTCTTTTAGATTCCTCGACTGAATGGACGTCTCAAACAGCCCATTTTAAAAACTCCCATAAATCCTAAACGAGGTATGTATGCTGAAGTAACTAATAAAGAAAATTTTAAGTCGTCGTATTTTCTAACTTTTTAAAAATTTATTTCATTCAACTGTCTAGATTTCTCCTATAGATAGCAGAAGGTTCAATTGAAATGTATTCTTTATTTTTGAAGTGGAAACTAATATAATTCTCTTTTTTTCTTCCCAGCTGATAATAAGGAGTTGTAGTTTTTTAAAGCTAATTTAGTAAATTTAATGTAATACGGTAAAAACTAAGGCAATATTCTTGTCTAATATTCTTGGGTTAAAGTTATTTTTTGGAAATCATTCAAGTTAAAATTATTGATAAATTATAATTTCATCCTCATATACTCTTATATTATTAATTTTTTATTACCATTACAGATTAATGTTTGATATTTTTACTGGAAATATAAAGGACTATGATGTACATTTTTATATTTACAGAATCTGGTATGAATTGGAGCTCAACTGGTAAAACATATGGTCGTGCAAGAGGTCAGGGTCCTACACCTGCAGCCTCGACTGAGAGCCTTAATCATAGTGATACTCTGCCAAGATCTCTACAACGCACTCGTAAAATTTCAGATCCTCCATCTACTCCAGATAGGATTCGACGAAATAAATTAGCTACTTCTCCTAAATCACCTGGGAAAGCGAAAACTCCCTCCACCCTGAAATCTCCTGGCTCATTGTCCAATAATTTGTCTGCTGCTCCATCTAATAGGGAATCTTTAAATAGAGGTAAAGTTCTATGTGTTTTAAATGTTTGATGATTGATTTTCTGTTCATCAAATTCTGTGATTTGCCAGCAATTTGTAATAACAGTCTTTCTTATGTTATTAAATTTAAAAAGTAGCATTCTGATATAAAAATATTGTTATTAGACCAAAAAAATGAATGTGAGCAATTTGGTGCATCAGAATGCAGTTAAAATACAATGGTGGAAACTGTTATAAATCTTTGTAGTTTGTCTTTTGGTTCTACTTCATTTGAATTGTAAAAGCTTGGCCAGTGTAGCCTTTTAACGTCCAGCATCCTATTTATAGGACAGTTACATTTTACTTCAATGGATAAACCAAATGCAATCCATTGTCTCTTTTTATTATTTTTCTATGAAGTCAATATGTATTACCAAATTCCTCAACAGGCCCCCCAGTTAGTCAGATTTTGAAGTCAAAATGACGTCATTTTGAATTTTTGAATTTTTTTTTCTTTGTTTAATTTTTGAGGTGATGCAAGGAATTGGAAAGTGATTTTATTTTTTGACATTTTACTGTATTTCAAAAATGTTTATGTTAATGTTTTAAAAATGATTTTCTAACAGTTGTTTTATATTTTTCTAAAATAAATTTTAAAAAACTTTAAAACATTTTTATTCTTTGATTTTGATTTTACTTCACAGTTAACTTAATCTTGGTGTTTTAAACATAATTCAGCTCGACTTAGCATTTTTTTTTTTTTTTCCTTCCTCCTCTCTTTCTTTCTTCTGTGGGATAACCCAAAATCTTTGGCATATATATTAGAAACCATTCTTCCTGGAAACTGACTCTTAAGAACTTCCTGTATTAGAATTTTGTAATTTATCTTCTATTAAAGGCATATCTATTCACTCAGTGTGTTACTCTGTGATGATTGACATAAATTTATAATCAGGTGTTACTCCGATTCCGACTGAAGCCAATATTGGTATCTACACCTAGGTATGTGCAGGACCAAAAGGATAACTCAGCATTTTAAAAATACAAATTATTTTATTAAATATATTTGAAGAGTTATATTTACAAAGATATTATTATCGACAAATTATAGATTTAACAGAGGTTTTAAGGTTTAACCCCTTCGGGACGAGCACCGCATATATGCGTTTCAGTTTGACTCATCTCGGGGCCGAGCGCTTCACCCTTGAGTTACGGCGGAACTGCTGATCAGGGCCGAGAACCGCACATATGCGTTTGGCATTTGGAACAAAATGTTTCCTATCAGATGGCGTTACTATTCCATGTTTTTTTTCAAAAGATTGGTCCCGTACATTAGTATTTCTCTCTCCAAGGTCAGATTGTAGTCGGCCACGTGTCTGTGAATCATTCTATTAGAATTGTATGATTTTTTAGAGTATAAACAGAAACACGTGCTGGCGAGTGTAAATAGAATCATGTGCTAAAGAGCTCTTTAACTCATTTTAGAGTGATTGGTTTATAGTTTCTCCTCTCACTTGGGTTGAGATTTTATGAGAGATATTCTGTCAAGGGTTTTTATGCCTCTCTGTTTTATTTTTGCAGTTATTGCTAAAAGAACGCATTAACTTTCCGAGGAGGAAATATGTAAATTTTTAAATGACAAATCTATGGATTTTTCCGACAATAGTAATAAAGCAATAAATTATTAGAGTTCTTTAGATAGTTATGAATCATCAAATTCTGAATTAGAAAAGGATAGTACTAATATATCGATTCCAATTCTGTCGTGCCAGTGGAGTCCTAAAATAGAAGATTTTTCAGAAGGCTTTGAAGAGTTAATTATTTCAATTTTCTTGAAGTATTTTATAATATTGAATCTAAATATTTATTTTTTCTTATATTTTCGAATTTTGCATCAATAATCTAGTGTTTATTTAGGTACTTTCAATTATAGGGAAATTCACTATATTTTTATTTCTTATTATTAAAAATCTTATTATAAAAAATTTTAATTAAACTTTTTTTATGATTTAAAATGATATCGTTTACCACATATTTAAAATTGGTTTCATTTCTATGTAAAGGACACTTTTTATGCATTATTATGTAACATGCACTTTTAATGCGTGTTAGGTTAGCGGGAGAAAAATGCTTCGGCCGGTGAGTACGGAATGCGCTTGCCAGCTCCCGGACGGTGGGCACGTTTCCTTCAGCGAGCGGCTGTCCTGAAGGGGTTAAACATAGTTAAAATTAGCGCTATGTAGTTAGAAGAGAAAACATTTTTACCATCATTGGATTACTCAATTATATTACACCTTTTTCCAAGTTTCCAAGCCAGCACCACCGAGCATAGCCCACGTCATTCTCACTGCCCCATGCAGTTGTGTTTCTTCTTCAAAATCCTGGAGTCATCTCTCAATAATTAAAACATTACATAGTGCTTTAAAAAAAACTCAACACCCGTGCAGTCATGAGTTTCAAATGCAGGCAACACGTGATCGTTCAAGGACTTTGTTATCTCTGATTAGCGAAGATGTTTTTTCATCCATTCAAATTAACAGTAAGCTATTTGGTATCTAAAAAGATACTGAGGACTATGTGGAAAATTAAACCCTACATAAATATATGCTATTACAAAATACTTATAAGTGTAAATGAATTATTTGTGCACTATCTGGAACTATTTTGTTGAAATTTTGATTATATGATTGTAACATTGTGATCTGAAGGATAAAACTGGAACCGAAAATTATCTAACTATGATAAGTATTTATATTAGTATAACCATATTTTGAAAGAAATTTTACTGAATTCTGTGCTTTAAATTCAATTGGGTATTAATGGGCTCTAATGTTTGGTTGATTTCTTTACAGAGGAAATGACTCGTAGGCATTCTACTGATAGTAGATCCGAAGGCTCCAAATCTCCTCACACAAGTATTCAGTGGCAGAAAGTGCCATGGAATCTGTCCGGTTCAGATCTCGACCTGGATCGCAGCAAATCAGAAAATAACAGCATACTCTCAGACACTAGCACAGAACCCAGTTCGCACAGTTCCCATTCAGGTCAGGGTCGACCAGATCAAGGTCCCCAGATGCGTCTGAATAGGGCATTTGCATTGCGCCGGGCAAGACTGGAGGCAGAGAGTGGTAAAAAAGGCAAAGAAAACCGTGCATCCACATCAGGTAGCCAGCCAAAACCTATGAAGAAATCTGGAAAACTGTCTTCTAGCACTTCAACTCTTCGTGATGATAGCAGTAGTGGAGGGGGTGGTAGCAGTAGCAGTAAAATGAGCTTCCGTCTGTCCTCAAATCTCAACAAACCATTTGCAGGTCGGCAGTTAGCTCCACAGTGTTCTGATCCTTTAAAAAGGAAGGTTTGTCTGCAATTTCAAATCCTTTATTGCTCATGAAGAATTATTCCAATTAGAGTTAATTATAATTTTATTTACTTAAATGGTATTTTTCTGTAACTTTAACTGTCAGAATTGTTCAACAGTGAAAAAAATTTTTTAAGTTAATTTTAATATATATTAGGCTTTGTATTATAATAAAGTGTTATTTCTTTACAGTGATGTTTCAAAATGCAATTAAGCATTTATATTGACTGTTGTCTAACTAATTGCAGAATATATCAAATCATGTGTAATATTCATAATGCAACACTTGAATTTTTTTAATAATATTTCAACTGTTATTAGACATGCTCATTCAATTAAGGAGCATCTCCAAATTATACATTTTGGTATAAACCAGTCTTTGGAACACATTGCAGAAAAAATTCTAAAACTTCATTCTTTTAAAGTAATTGTTATAATATAAGTGGTCTGTTGTTTCAGTTCACTTTATGTCTTGAGATGCTACAAATTGCATCCCACCTCACAGAGAGGCTAAATTGTAGTTGGTTTACTTACTTTGCAGGTTTTTCAGAAAAGGAGTTTTTTGAATTTTTGGAAACTAATTTTTAGCAAATGTTTAACAACTTTAATGCGAAGATTGGAAATTTGATAGGGGAAATCATGTAATTACAGTTGATATAGCATCGTTATTAGTTTGAAATATTTATAGTCTTTCAATGTAGTCACTAGTTTGTGTACAACTTGCTAGAAGTCAAAGAATATCTGAAGCAATACCAGTTCTGCTCATGAGTTGGTTGGAGTGGTCTGTTGCTTTAAGAATCTCTGTAACTGGTCAGTAGCAAATGCCACTAAGTGGTTCCTTCATCTTTGGAATTGAATCATAATCATGGGGGCTTTAATCCGAGTAAAAGCAACTCCCAGCGAGAAAGAAAAACAAAAGTCATGAGTTGCTACCAAATTGTTCCAGAGATTTTTAAAGCAATAGACAGAACCATCAAGAGAAAGGGTAGTGTTTCAGATAGTCTACAGCTTCTACTTCACTCAAAACAAGTTGTACACAGTGCTGGTGACTACATGGTAGGACTATAAATGTTTCAAGCTAATATCAATGTTATATTTCTACAGAGTTACTAATCTTTAAAGTCAAGCCAGCTATCAGCACTTTTCAATTTCATCATCAGTGCTGTCATGCAAAATAAACTTTTGATAAAATTGTTTATCATCACCTTGAATAAGATGCATTATTAATCTTATATCTTGTAATTTTGGTTAGTTACTGGCATACTAATAAGCCACAGAGGTATCAAGAGTAATGCGATAGGTCTAAGATGATCTTGTGTGTCCTATATACACCAAAAAAAGTGGAACAAGCATTTATTTCCTTAAATATTGCACCTGGGCTTATACTTCCAATTACAAAGTTTCATCAAATAAGGTAGGAATTTATGTGACAATACTTTGGTTTCTGTGGAAGTTGAAAATAAAAAGAAAATTAAATTTTTATAAGTGCCCCATAGAGCAAAAGTGTCAATGAGTGAAATGTTCCTCTTATCCCTCGTCTATTGATAAACTAAGTTTTACGATTTTGTCTGCAAAACTTACAGAGATATGTTAATTTTTAAATTTCAATTGGCTGCTCATAAATTTATATGGAGATGTTTATTACAGAAAAGCAATTTTATTCGACACAGAAAAACAGCGAAATGCAAATATTTGGCAAGTAGTATATCAGCCAATCGTCACGGATTGAAAATAAATTGCCAATGCTGCATACTGCTACTCAGTTTCATTTGCAGATAGTTGCAGCTATTGACTTGATAAAGAATGGAAGGACAACTTGAGAAAGTGAAAATTTAAGGTATAACAGGAAAATAGCCTAATATTGAACCAGAATACTGAATTATTTGCTCTTAGTGTTGTGCATATTATTAAGCTTTACCTAAAAGCAGTGGCGACTCTTCCTTTAGGTCTGCGGAATTGCAGAACTCACTAAAATTATTTTAAAAATTCATATTTTTGTTTTTATTGTTTGCTTACTTACTTATAAATAAGACAGAAAATTAATGAACAAGTAAGACAGACACAACATGGGCTGCATACCAAATAGTTTTGGAAAGTACTAAAAATCTCTTTAAGTGACATAATGGACTAACATGAATAACTTAGTCTTTCTATCTTAGAACTTGGCCAGAACTGGATTTTCGGATGCTCTTGTTTTGCACTAAAATCCAACTAATGTTCTTTTTTTCCCCCTTTCAATCTCACCCATGATTCGCCTTCGCACTCTTGATTTTTCTTTCCATTCGCTGTTTTTAGGTTTCGGAATCATTTTCATGTTGCCGCAATGGGAACTTGGCTTGTCCCTACATATTTGATTTCTCTTATTAAAACGGAACTCAACAAAAAAACAATGTAATTATCTAAAATACAATTGAGATTATTACAACTATAAGTTTGAACTATTTGAAGGTAAAGCTATTTTTGAAAAAATTGTATTCGAGTAATATTTTTACAGCACTGCTCGTTTCTGGGAAGATGTGCCTCACTGCTGATATGTCACCGTGAATATTTTTTGAAGGTACACAAGATGAACTATTTTTGTAAATACTTCAATTAATGTATTATTTGCCGAGTTTTTAGATTTAACAAGAGTTAGCAAATACATTGTTATTTCCTGATTCCGCCCTTTAAATAATTTTTTGTAATATGTATATTATCCCTAAAATGTAAGTTGAAAGACTGGATTAAACAGCAGTGAGAGGTATTGAAAAGTTGTCTAAGTTAACAACTTTGTCTTCTTATATATCTGTAAGTTTTGCAGATAGAAGTGTGCAACTAGATGAATGTAAAAGAACTATTTTGCTAATTGACATTTTTGCTCTATCAAGGCCGTATAAAAATTTGTAACTTTTTATTATTAATCCCCTTGGATATCAAATTATTTTGATATTAATCCTTATCTTATTTGATGAAACTTTGTAATTAGAAGTATATGTCTAAAATCAATATTTAAGGAAATAAATGCTTGTTCTACTTTTTTGGGCCACCCTTTACATGTAATGATTTCATATTTTCCTATCTTTAAAACCACCTCTTAACTTTTAATTTGTAACTAATTATTTCTACTTAAATTCGAATATCAGAATAACTGTCACTGTAACTCGCTGAGATCCGGATTTAACCTTTTGTAGTGAGCGGGACTTTTCCTTTTTTTGAGATTACTATAAAAACTCAATACGGTGTTGCAACTTTCTCTTTTGTAACCAAGTTATTCGCCTTGTCAGACGTGCTGCCTCTGTGTGCACTTTCTGAACAATGGTTGTGGCTTCGATCGTTTTAAATCATTTGAAGTGTTAGAATCATCTGTCTTCCATTAAAGACAAAAATATGAAGAATTCTAATTAAAAGATTTTTAGATTTCAACGGCTACCTTTTTACGCCTGTCTCTTTCCATCAGCTAAAGAATGATCTTTCATATATTTATAGACATCTGTTATAAGAAAATGTTCATGCAAATCTGTATGCATGGATATTGAACAGGATTTGTCTTTGAAAATTTTTATTTGATGGAGATGCGGTCTATTAATTTGTGTTTTTTCTGTGTCCTTGCTCTTATTTCATTGTGGCCTTTTCTAGTTGTTAAGATTCCATCCACTTTTCTTTTTCCATTTTAGATTTTTATTGGTTTCTCCATCCTGTTCTTCTGCATTACTTATTGTATGATGTGGTTTCTTGCATTTTGAGTATGCATTCTATGTCACTGAAGTTCCTACGGTTAGGTAGGGATGTTGATGAGACAGAACATGATTAAATTAAATATTGTTTAATACTGTGTAAAACTAGGATTCCTTTTAAGACAGCTATGTTCCTGAATGGAAGACAGCATAGGAAATGTTTTTTTCCCACCCGACATCTTATCCTATAAAGCACATTGAGTCGCCAACTCCAGAGACATCTGGTGTTTTAAATTGCAAATTGTGCTACCAACAAGTTCAAGTTTCATAAAAAAAGAAAAAAGGTTCAGTGTCTATTCTTTCTTTTATCTATTCTAGGTCTATTCTTTCTCTACAAATGGCATTTTTTTTTATCTTTGTTCATTTGCAAATTATTGCTTTTCATAGTATTTCCTGATGTCTGAATTTACGCTATTTATAATGATCATTAATATTTAATTTTTTTATAAGTCAACATTTCAAAATAATTGTTCTTGCATACAAAATCATCGTGCATGAAATATACTGTTTGAGGTGCAACAATGAGATGCTGTTTTGACGCTATTAAGTTGATTAACAAATAAAAGTGTACTAACCTCAAAATTAACTTTTCAATATTTCCTACAGAAATACAAAGAAACCCTGCATCTTGCTCTAGACAACACTACCAATCCAAATGTGTAAAGTATACTCCTTATGCTTGGAAAACTATTTTAAAACAGACATTCATTACCTCGCATGACCTCTCAAATGAAATTAGATCCTTATTACGAATTACGTCACAAGAATATTCCAACTGATTCTTGGTTCACCTTTCTATGGAGTGCATGTTATAGATTGCAGTTAGTTCAGTTTTAAATATCAAACTATATACACTTAAATATAGTTTGAAATAGTTAATCCGAAATATTATAGTCGATTCCTTATTACGTAACTGCATCCAATAAATATTTCTTGTTTATATTAATACTATCTTTTAATCATAGTAAATTACTATTTTATCTTGTATGCTCTTGTCCTTTTTGCTTGCCAAGTTCTAGTTTACAAAAGGGATGAATTTTAGAATTTGTGTTTTATTTAATATGTAGTTTGTTCTGTTGGTATTATTTATTGATTCTTTGAGCAGGGATCCCTTTCTCCTCCATTTTTATTTCAATGATTTCGTTTACTTTTCTTCAATTTTCCTTCTTGAATCTTAATCTTGTGTTTCCTCCTATTTCTTTCTAGCAAGCAATAAATATATTTTTTGTTCATTAGTTTCCTTTAATTATCGAAAACTAGCTGATAACCCAGCTCTTGGTCCATATTTTTTCATATGCCCTCCTCCATTTCTTTTCCTTACAATATTGTCATTAACCTTCCCCAACTAACATCTCCTTTGTATTGTAGTGTATTCAGTATGAATTAACAGACTTTTTTTATAAAAAAGATCTTTTATTTTAACATAATTTTTCACCGTAATACCGTTCATTTGTTGGACTCAACATCAGTCGTTACATTTTAGTCTCTCTCTCTCTAACAACTAATTTTAAATCTTATCATATCTAACATCTTTTTCGTGCGTTGCTAGGCAACGCTCGTAAGACAAATATTGTATTGCCACACTACATTTTAAAGAGAAAACTTTAGAAATGACAAAATAATTTGTAACGAATATCACAGTATCCTTTCTTGCTAGATTAAAAATTATCATTAACCTTCCCCCAACTAACATCTCCTTTGTATCCTTTCTTGCTAGATTAAAACTTTCAATTTTAGCTTTTTGTTACCTTATATCTGTGTAGTTTGAATGAAAATGAGAGAAGTTTGGAAACAGAAAATTTATTCTAAACTTTTAAGCAATATACCGTATAATAACTAATACAATTTTAAAAATGAACAATTATATCATGCAAAATTTTCCCAGATTTACTGATTAAAAAATTATATATGTTTATTAAATATATAAATTTAAAATTCTTTAGAAAAGTAAAATCTTAATAAAAATATATGTTGCAAGATAAAATGTCAAAAGACAAAAAAAAAAAGAGAGAGAGAGAGGAATGCAAGAATTATTTTTTTAATGCTTTTAAATTAAAACACGGTACCATAATATTTTATTGTGAGCACAGAAAGAGAGAAAATAAAACTTTTTATTCCAACTGACTTTCTTTAATACGGCTCTAAAAGAATAATATGTGAAGAGAAATAAAATAACACTGAGAAAAAAATGCAAGATAAATTGAAACACTGGAAGCATAACTTTTCTTCTTGTGCATAACTGAATAATAATAGAGAAGAAAGAAAATGAGAAAGAAATTTCTGAATTTAGCAATTAAAATTAAATAAAAATCTAATTCAAATTTTTTAAAAAAAATTATGGTGTTAGCTCCCTATTGAGCTAATCTATCACTGTGCCAAATTTGGTCCCAGTAAGTCAAACGGTTTGGACATGTGTAAAGAAAAGAAGAAAAAAACATACATACTCAAAATAATTGCTCTTGTATTTATATAGATTAATGGTTTTATGTTATTTGAGTAGAATTGAATGTTGTGATAACCTACTATTAACTGTCTACATTTCTTAACTTTCTTCTAAATTTTCAATGTCTTCTCCTTTTTAATAAAGTTTTAACATTCTTGTTCTTATTGACATCTCTGTAAAGTTTAAGATTCTATATACTTTTCTACCTATCCCTCCCTTTAACATTTTTGGGTGCCCTGTTTTGCAGAATGAGTTGAAAGCAGGCCATAGACGGATAGACAGTGATCCTGGCAAAGGTATTCCTATCTGGAAAAATGAATCACGTCCAGTCACTTCTGACCATGATGATAAAGGGGCAGCTAAATCTGTCCCCAAAGATTTGTCTCTGGATGAAACCCGGCTGCAAACTTTTCATCGATCCGTGTCTTGTAGTATTGTGAATGAAACGGATGTGCCAAAGTCAAAGGGGTACCATCGTGGTATATCCTCTCATCGAGATTTTCCTGCCTCGCTTATTAAAAATTTAGATTCGTTAATGTCTGGTTCTCAGGTACTTCAGGCTTGATCATGTTTCATTCATTTTTGTAGATGTTTTTAATTATGAAATGTATACTCCCATCTTTTGTTTCTCGTCTATCAGCTCACTTTTTAGTTCTTTTCTTTGTAATTGGTTTGTAGTACTCATTCCAGATTGTAGGGTTTTTATTTGTAAATGAATCGTGCAATTTGATGGTTTCTTAGTTGCTTTCAGTTTTAGATATGTTTTATACTTGGTTTAAATCATTTGTAACTTAAATCTTTTTTTGTAGAACTTTCTACAATCATTTATTTTTCGTTGGTTGTTTATTTGTCATTTAAAGATTTGGTTTTCTTATTTTTATTCTGAATATATTTGTGGTCTTTGAAATTGCTTGACATATTTGTAAACAAAGCAAATGGGTATAGATGTGTTGCGTAGTTTTTTATATATTTTTTCTTTTTGGAATGTTCTGTTGGTTTCTTCCACATCTTCTTAATGTACTTATTTATAGAAGGGGTAAATTCCATCATAATGTTTATTTCATTTGGTTAGGCTATCAGTTTCATAAATGCACACCAGCTTGGTTTGTTGTACATGCATTCTTTAATTTTATTATGCGCATTACAAAACCAATTTTTCATAATTGACTTGAGTAACGATATACAGCATAAATACATCTAAATCAAAAACTGTATATTTCTCAGTACATTATGGAAAACTTTAATGGCTTTGCAGTGTTTTTGTAAAATCTATACCATGTGATTATGTAATTTAAAAATTTGTGATGTATTTTATATAAAAAATTCCAACCTCTTTGTCTAAATTTTATGGTGAGAGAAATCATCGTTTATTACTTATAAGCCTGTCTAAAACTCTTTGCAGAAGTTACTGAATAGGAAATTTACATCTCAAAGTTCACAAATCAACAATAATTTGTTATGTTTAATAAGTTTCTTAGTAATTTTGCACGAATGATTTTATGTTAATGGAATTAATTTACACCATTGATATAATACTCTATAATTATCCTGAGCTTACAAGTAGTGCAGATTTAACTAGCAAACTGGTATACATCATCTGTGAATTGGCTTTCTGTCTCTAGTTTCGATGATTGTATAGATGAACGTAATAAACATTTTATAAAAATTTGCTGAAGTACAGAATTGTGATGGCCTGAAACCCGAGTGGTTAATATCAAATTTAAAGTGAATTGTAATTTTTTTGGTACATCTGTGTTAGCAGACAACAGCGATTTTCAAGAAAGTTTACATATAATGTAGTCTGATTGGAAATGCCAACAATGCATTACAAAATTGTGAAAAAAGGTTTGCACCAATTCCAGGGCACAAGATTATTAGCACACTTGCACGCATTTTGTTTACTGTTCCACTGAAAGAAAATTATTTTCAATTTTTATCTCATGAAAATAGGTCAGAAGCAAGAATGAACTAATCTTAAACTGCTAACCAGCTGCTCATTATTTTTATCTCGATGATGTTTCTGAACTGAAGAGATTGCTTCCCATTGTTCACATCAACCCCATGAGCAAATTTATTATCGCCAACTAATATGTTATTCATGGCAGTATGTCATTCTTTAGTATAATTTTTGTATGTAACTCCTTCTAGCCAATAATTTTAACTCAATGTAGTAGTCAACAGTGCATTAAACAAACCTCATCTTACCATAGCTTATTTAACAAAGTTTCTAATCTTTTACATCAGTACGCTGTTTCTAATCTGTTACCTAATAGGATGCTTTGTTGGATGAAAGTAGGCAAAATTGATATTATGCTTCATGTTAAGTTTCCTTGTAATACTGTATATCTCCTGAAATACAGAAAATAGAATCCCAAACCAATACTGTATGTTTGAATAACCTTGTGGATCAAACTTCGTCATTCTCGGCACCTATAATTCCCTGTTGGCAATGGCTATGATTAACTTAACACTTCATTATATTCCCAGAATTAAGAAAAGATCCATAAATCATTCTGATGAACTAGAAGATTTGTGCCTGCCTTTCAGCTTGCCAACAATATCTCGGATCTGATTGCCACAGATTTATTAGTGAAAGTTGTAGAAACATCTCATGCACATTGGCAGAGTGCTTAAGAAATAAAACTAACAGTGGAGAGGGGGGGAATACACTGCACTCCAGAAAGCATCCAGTATTCCCTGAGGTGGGGAAAACGCTCGCTCTAGCGTTCATGCAATTTTTGGGAGGGGGGATTGTAGAATGGGGGGAAAAAACCGAATACACAATTTTACCGCCTTTTCTTAACCGATTTAAACCAAAATTGGAGACAAATCTGCAATTAGGATATCAAGAATACATGTAAAATTTTATTTATCCAAGTAATTTCTTTTAGAAGATGTCTTCAGAAATATGCGATTGTACAGACCTACAGACAGTAAACCCTTTGACAGATTTGGCCCAAAATTTGATATAGACCTGCATTCCTGATGATAAAACTGTGTACCAAATTTTATCCATCTACCTATTCAAGTTTTTCAGTTAGAGCGTTCACGTGAATGCGGACAGACAGACTTCCCATAAACGGATTTTGTCCAAAATTTTATAGAAACCTGCAAATTATGTGTCAAGATCACATACCAAATTTCATCTTTCTAGCTCTAATAGTTTTCGAGTTATCGTGTTCACAGACGGGCATAATTCCAAAATTGTGTTTTTTGGACTCCGGGATGTCTGAAATGTGGAGATACATCAAAATCTCGAGTTTGAATTTTTTGACGATTACAATACTTTCTCTTTGTATATTTCATATATGAGAAAGTAAAAAACATGAAAAATCAAACTGATGAATCAATTGACACTAAACTCTTGTTTTGTTAATAACTTTATTTTTAACAATTACTTTTGTTTCGTCCACTGACAGAAAAACATACATTACTGAATGAAAAATTTTAAAAAAATGTTGAATTGGTGAATGCAAATTTATAAGAACTGTTAAGGGAAAATTATAAAATATATAAATATTCAACTCTAAAATTAAGTGCAAGAAAGAACCCTTTTAACAAAAACTAGTAACTTTTCCAACTGGTAACAAAATTTTTCTTACTGAGTTTCGCATGGATGAATTAAATAAAAAAGAAAGTAAACAACAGATACTTCATAATTCAACAAAGATCTCAGATAAGTGGGAAAAGAAATTCATTCGAGTATAACTTCTATTTCATAACAGAGTTCTGCATGGATGAACCAACATAAAATAAGAGAAAGAAAACTGCCAAATTCAGCTAAAAAAAATCTGTCAACTAGCAATGCCCGTTAGATACTTGAAGATCCTATAATTTAGCAAAAAATTCAGTGTTTCCCAACACTTAAGAGAAAAAAAGCAAACACAAACAAAAAGTGCTGAAAGAGTATATTGGGAAAATAAATTAATTCTGGTAGAACTCCTATTTGATATTAAATCATCATAGAATCAAAACGGTATCCTGTGTATGCTAATTTATAGACAGACCATCTGAATCTCTTTAGCACGTGACCATCACCAAATTCTCTGCTTAATTATATTTTAGATTCCTGTGAATGCTCTAGCCTTTGAATTCCTTGATCTAGAAGCAATCAAGCTTTTTTCTGACTTGAGAAAAGTACTCGTGATATGTCACTGTATGAGCAAATGAACATTAATGATATCGGATATCGCTGGTTATCTTATCTAACCAATGGCTTTTCATGTGGTGTGTTTTACAGGCTTACTGAAATGCAATTTGTTAAAGCATTTGGCAATAATTGTCTTATGCTATGCAACTTAAGGTGATTGTAGTTCTTCATCACAAGTGTAATTTTGTTCTACTTTAAAGTCAAGCTTTCTGATATCTCTACACCTGCAAAGCTATAATCACTATAGAAATGGTGTTATTCTTAGTAATTTAACCTTCTCATTTTATCTATTATCCTATATTTGCTAAATTGCGCTTAACTTTAAATCAATGGGGATTCTCTCTCGTCTCTTCCTAACAACTAGCTTTCTTTAATTAAATTGGTTTTGGTATATTAAATGTAATCAAGACAAGAAATTTATGTTGTGATTTAATTGTTGTTAACTTGCCTTTATTTTGCATTAGTCCTAAACTTTAAACCTCAACTTTAGTTTCTTTTTAAAAGTTTTAATCAGACTATTTTTATATTTATCTAACCACTCATTATTTGTTTCTAGATTGTGTCTAGTCAAAATATGGATGATTATCAATGTAGAAGCTCAAACAAAGAAATAACTGTAAGAATCAAAATTCACTCTTATATTTGTGTTCTTCTTACAATTTAGCTAATTCTGTACAGTAATTAAGTATACAGAACAAATCTGAGTTGATAATCAACTTATTAGTTTTGCTGTGTGTGTCTATTTCTTCCCCCTCCCTTACAAATGAACTTTTTTTTTAGTTCATGTGTTAGTCACTGAGATTATTTTAAATCAGTTCAATATCGTAAAGTAATGTTAATTTGCATGAAAATTAACTCTATAGATTTATGAAAAGAAATAAATTATTATAAGCAATTATAGCATATCTGTTTTTAGAAAAACATCTGACATTGAAAAGTGTAAATCATCTTAATTTTTTCCAAGCATTCCTCTGCTTCATTTAGATTTGAGTACTTTTTCTTTAGTTAATCGTACATTTCCTGTTTTTGGCTTCATAGCCTGAAATTATAACATAGTTGAAGCTTTCAAGTTTTGAATTAATGTTATGTAAAAGTTTTTCACACGTGTTTCTGCAATAAAATTGAAGCTGCTTGTATTTGCTCTGTATTTTGCTTTTAATTAACTGTGAATGCTTTTATGTCGTGGTGGTGCTTATGTTCGTTTTCACTTGATGAATAACTCTCTGCAAAATTTGTAAATTTAACCTTAACACCTTGAATTAACTTCAATAACGCTAACATTATTGAAAAAAATCTATTAAAAAGTATCTGGATTAACAGAGATATGTGTGCCTGCATAGCTAATATATCAGAGTTATGTACATATTTAAATAGATTGGTATTGTGCAAATGTATACATAAATGGGGGGTTTTTTCCCAGATTAAAATGAATAATTATTTCATTATCTGCTCATTGTATTTTAAAAAGGGTGAAAAGTTTGCTTTTAATCTTAAACAATTTTTGGACCTGTTTAATATTTGTGGTGTAAAGCTGTGTAACTGTAAATTATTTAATATTTGGTAGGGTCTTCATAGTATAGTTTTTCTATTGAAATTCACAAAAAATTGCTTTAAAAACCAGATTTGTCTTTATCTATCCTCACATAATTTACTGTGATTGACTTAACTATAGATCCTCAACTGGCAGATTGACACAATAGGTGTTCTACTTATGCTTTTTGAGAAAGATATTGTTACGATTTGGACAATTTGGATTGAATGAACTTAATGAAGACGGCACAAACAGAAATTTATTTACAAATATTTACAGTTGAAAAAACAATCCAATCTTCAAAAGACTACAGCAGTTCAAATCAGCACAGAGCACGGTAAAAACTGAAAACAATATGCCGAAAATGGCTCAGTCACTCGGCTAAATTCAGCAGCGTCATCAACGACGATTGAAAGTTACTCTCACTCATCAAAGCAAAACAGCAACTGAACTGCTCGCAATTGCAGCGAGGCTTTATATACTCTTGGGAGACTGCTGAATTTTCTAGAAAATGATAGAAATTTCGTGTTGCTATATATCTCGCCAAGACTCCAAAAACTTCACCAAGTTGTTAAATTTATAGAATTCGTAACAATATGAATACCCTCGGAAAGGAACTTTTCTCCATTAACTGAGACATTCCTCTAAATTATTTATTAAAGTTGCTTGCTTTTACTGTTTCTTTTTTTAAAGTTTGAGTTGATTTATTGAAGTAGCCTTTATAAAATTGTTTTGTCCAAAATAGAATGGTTTCCAATGAAAGAATAATTGTGAAAATTGCATCTGCAGTGTGTGAAAATTTATGCATCTGAAATTGAACATTTTTTTTAAAAATTGAATGAATGTAATTGTTACTTAGATTCACTGAGAATGTAGGATGTTTTCAGCATTATCGTTTAGATGCTATATAATTTTTAACAATGAATTTCTAAACATAGACGACTTGGTTTTTTTGTTGTATTTCATCCTTAACATCAAAGATATGTACATTATTGTTACTTTACTCTATTATGTAATTATTCCTTTCTAGTTTTATTCATATTTAGATTTGTTGATTTACTTACAGGCATTAGATTCTCTAGTCATTTCTGCCATTCATCAGCTGGCTTCAAAATTATGGTCCAATTCTAAGCAACTGCTGGAAAGAGAAAGGTTTGTTTTATTAAAAAAATGTTATACAATAATCTCAGTTATCTGTTATTCCATTTTTAACAACTGAATTAAATAAAAATCGCCAATCTAAAAATTTACTCAGTAGTTTCACTTTCATTAGTTGATAGGCTGTCAATGTGAGGCTCTTGGATTTGGTATACGATTAATGTTTCTGGCAGCTCCAAATTGATCAGATAGTTGTGGTGGTGAATCTCAGCATTTATCTTTCATTAATTTTTGTTTATAAACGGGTAAGTGCTGATTGACAGGATGAAACAGCTTGTGAGCAATGACAGGAGCAAACTTGAAGTACAGTCAGTTATATTAAAATGACTCATAAGGTAGGACTAAATACTATTGAGGAAGTCTTGAAATGCATCGAATAGAATAAAGGAAACCTCAAGTGTGGGTGTGATGCATTTCATGAGATATAGTAGCTAGAAAGTTTCAATCTACAAAGATCAACTTACTGTCACAAACTTTAAAAACAAAATACTTAATTGTTTTGTCTTTATAGATTGTTTTGATACTGTTTTACTTTTAAAAAAATAAAATATGCCTAGATAGCTAGTTGGTTACATATCTTCTCTTTAGCTTGGCATGCAGTGTATCATGAAACATTTTGTTTATATGGGGTATTTTACATAAAAAGTGTTCTCTTTCTTTCCTTATTATAAGTTCATTTTACATCATACCAATATGGTAAGTCCAGCATGTATTAGTTTAAAGAAGTAGCAGCTGTCACTTTATATATGTATTGTTTTTATTTCAGATACAATACATTATTTATTTCAGATATACTACATTTCAAATACATTAATAGTAAAATACAGTCACCATGGCCATGAAATATATATTTGGTACAGATCAAATTTATATTACATGGCAATTAGTAGGTTTCTGGAAATAAGTTATGGTTTTTGTGTATCTTTTCATTAAATTATAACTTGCAGGTTAGTCATAAAATAAGTTTGCCTGATCAGATAATTCTGCAGCTACAAACAAAAGTCAGATCAATACCAAAATTTGTACACACGCTATTCAAAGCATTCACAACGATTCAACGATAAAAAAATAGTTACAAGTTTGTTCTATGAGGAACACTTCTACAGCTATATGGCAGATTGGAAACATATTTATTTTACAAAAGGAGATGGTATGTTTGAACCATCAGTATACCTAGTGAATCTGCCAGTTGGAATATTTTCTCTTTGTATTAAAATAAAAAATATTTAATTGTGATTAGATTTGGATAACTAAGTAATAATAACTGGCATGTTCCATACTACCTGGGCACCAAGTTCTTCTCCTAACCTAATTCCACAAGATTTTATCCAACTCCATACGATACATACTATTTATAAGGCAGAACATATTAAACAGTATCACTTGATTTATTTTATTCTGCATACATCTGTAAAAGTGTTTTTTATGGGAGATTTGTAATTAAATTTTTATTACAGAATTATTAAATGTATACTTTGAGTACAAATATTGGTGTTAACCTTATAGGTAGCAACTGCAGTTTAACCTCGCTTAGCGAGCATAATCCTTTCCAGAGTCTTACTCATAGTGCGAAACACTCGTTAGGTGAAGCAATTTTTCCCTCTTAAATAAATGTAAAATACGATAATGTGTTTCATGCCAAAAAAAGTACTCAATAAATTTTGTGCATAACTTTTATTCAGAGAAAATTATATATAACCCATAGCTTCCCTTAAGTACTTCTTCGGCTGTTGATGATCCTGGCGTCTTCTTCGCAAGGTCGGCGAAAATTACTTTAACTTTTTCACAAATAATATCCTCATTAATATTGTCGCCTTTCAATTTCTTTTCTTGTATTCATATGAGATGAAACCTTTCAACATCGTCAAGAAGTTGCGTATATATTCTTGTCACTACTTTTGAAGCATCATCTCCTTAACCCAGGAGGACAGTGCCTGCAAGAATTTATTACAGAAAATTAACCCCTCAACGAAAAAATTCCAGATTCACAGTAGCTGCATTCGAGGTCATTGACTTGCTGACCACTATTATTTCAATAATTTCCCCACATTTATTATCTCAGAAAACTGACAATTGGACCTCTGAAGTCCGCTGCGCATGCTCCCTATGTAGGTTTGCTAAAGAGAACAGATAGATTGCGGCAATTTATCGCTATTTGAACTAGAATATAAGAGATGTAAAGATTAGAAAAGCTTTTAGTTGAAAATTAACTAATTAAGAATCGATTAACAAAGAAAATAAGGGAATTGTTGCTGTCGAATTAGATATCGTAAGTCGAATTCTGAATAGGAATTAGACAATGAATTTGATATTTGCGAGTTCACCGACTGTTTAGAAGGATGGAGTTGAAAAATGTGTAATAAATGGTAAGATGGGTGGAATTAACAAATGGTGTAAAAAAAGAACCTAGTAAAAATACAGGGTGGTCAGCCTACCGGGAATGGTCAGGGAATTCCAGGAGATCAGGAAAAGTCAGGGAAATTTATTCTAAAACTTGAAATTTTTTTTATTTTGATAATTCTTATGGCTACCCTGAAATATGAGAACTTCTACACTCAACATTGTGATACAACTACCCGAAAACTGTGGTGAATCAAAAGTTGTACAATCAATTCAAAATTCTTGGATATACTTATCGATGAGACAGATGATGCGTTAATCCTCATATCCAGAAGAAATCGGGTAATTTTGGAAGGGAAAGCCAATATTTTCATAAATACCTTGAAAGTATAAGCATTCATCAATCTTCTTTAATTTAATGCGCTCCATAGAAGAGATTTATCTGAAAATTAATTCATTAACATTTCATATTCTGTACACTAGTGCAGCAAATGTTTCCTATTAAACTAAATGTAATTTTCTGCGTGTTTTATTGAGAAAACGGGGCCCGATCCACGTCCTCGAGTAAGTGTAAGGAATGTGCGTCCTCGAAGGTTAATCATGTCCTTGAACATTATGCAAATCCTCAATGTATACCGCTTGCATGTGTGTACTGGATCAGCCATGCTCTCACCTTGTTCTCGCTTTCAGTGATTTTACTCTCATTTACGGTTATTTGTCTTCTCTTATGACTGCCTTCTTGTAATTTTTTTTGGTGACATTTTTGCACGTAATATTAAACTTAGGGCAAAAAAATCATAAATATGTCTGAGCCCAAGTTTGATAAAAAATTTAAGATCACAAGCAACACTAAGATACTAGCAGAACAAGTGCTAATCACAAACCGACATAGCACGCGCACAATCCAGCACTTCCCCTCTCCTCGTCACTCATTATGCGAAACATTGCTCATTAAGTGACTCATTTTTTTTACGATTTATTGTGCTCATTAAATGAGGTTCCACTGTATAGAATTCTCTAAACTGGACATCTTACCTTATGCCCATCCTGTATATTAAATTGAATTCATTCTATATTTGAAAAGATAGTAGAAAATACTTTGAAAGTTTACTTATTTTATAACGACTGACTGTTTTAAATTTAAAACTGGAATATCTAGAAATCTGAGCCTGTTTTTGAATGATTCTTATATGTAGGAAAAAATGCCCAAAAGGTAGTGATACCTGGTTGATGATAGATGAAGTTCTACCACAAGGTCCTGTAACAGGAACTCCTGAGGACGGGGATTTCACTAAAGATCTGTCCAGCATTTTGAAAAACTTAAAACGAGTTGAGCAAGGTTTAGATGGTTTGTATTGTTTTAATTATTTATTAAATAAATGTTTAAATTGTTATTTGTATGTTTCATTAAGATTATCTGGAAGTTGATTAGTATTAAAATAAGGGGACAATTAGCTCTTGTTTGATGATTGGCTTTTATGCATAAAAAGGATCTCTTTTGCAATTCAATCATTTTATTATTGAGGGAAAACTTAAATTCTTGGGATGCAATTTCTCTTCCCCTGTAACTGAATAATATATCTAAGAGTGAATAACATTATTTATTTTAATGTATTTCATCTTCGCTTTATATTTCTTTGTTACGAGTCAAGATCCATTAATTGTCAATCGATTTTTCATGGCTAGAAAAAAAGTGATCGGTTATTATAGTTTCAAGCAAATCCTCTTAAAACAAATTGAAAAATCCCTGCTCTCATCACAAAGAAATCTAGATGCCACCCTTGCGTGTTTTAGCAGGATAGGGAATGAAGTGATCTACAAAGTAATTGTAGCTTCCCTTTTCATTAGTTGAATAAGGACATTGAAATTTTAATGTTTGCAGTTATTGCATCTGTTTGCAAAGGAGAAAATCTTCAGGTATTGCATCTATCTGTAAGGAAAAGTTCACAATTCTTAAATCATTGTTCCAATTCATCATCAATAGATATGCTGTTTATATATTGGTCATAATATATTAGCATTTTAATAGATATAAAATTATGTTAACCACTTTAAGGACATTGTTGCATATGTGTACTTCAATTTCTCTTTAAATTATTCTGAGTGAACAAAGGTGTTAACCTATAGGATACAAAATCAAAGAATCATTCCAATTTTTTCAATGAACTGCTGTTGTGACAAAATGAATAAAGCATTATCAAACAAAAAAAATTAAAATAGCTTTTCATTCTACAGAAGAATTTTCTGATGAGGTTAAATACGAAATATGCATCTTATGTTGCTGATATGCTTTCATTCACATTTTATAAGTAATTTGCTTATTGATATTTCAGTGCTGTCATCCATTTTGGAAAATGGGCGCGATCCGGAACCAGGCATTAACTTGCAAGAAAAAGCATCTCTGCCACAAAACTTCTTTGTTGTGAATATGTAATAATAGTGTGCTTTGATCTGCTTAAATAATTTTACTTCTTCAAAAAAAAAACTGTAAATAACAAAGAACAAAACACACTGAATTAGCAGAGGCATAACAAATTTATTATTACTTTAAATGCTTTTTTAAGAAACCTGCCATTTTATTGCACTTGAATTCAACTAAGTATAGATGAGATTTAAAGTAACATTGTACAAAATGAATAGGGTTTTTTTTCCCATATTTTTAATTTAAATTTGACTTAAAGTTTGTTTTATGAGGATAATAGCATGAAAAGTTATCCCTTAAAGCATTTAGTCTTAATAATCGTTTATGGTATCATTTTTATGATATTTTTAATTAATTTTATGTCTTGGAGGATTATAAGATATTTATTTGGGAAATGCATGTCATTTTTCTGTTAATACATATGTTTTCTGTTAAATATATATTCAGATGTATCAAAAAATTAATTTTGAATCCATTTTTATTTATTTATCATATTGAGACAAATGAATAAATTTTTGTTACCGTTAAATAAGATTTGAATTGAATAAGAAAGTTTATTTCTACATCACACTATATAATAAATACCATCTTTAACAAAATAAGATATTTTGTATAAATGCTGTAACATGCAATTTGTAATAACATTTTTCTTTCCAATTAATTAAAGTATTCTGAAAAGCGCTCTTGTCCTGTGATGAAATGGAAGAAAAGTGGTTATTACTTGTTCGATTTGTTTTTATGTTCATAAAAATAGCACGATTTCAAAAATTGAAACATACTGAAGCTATGTTAATAAATTCGACTGAAAGCACAGTTAGTGGCTGACATAAGTCACTCTTCTAACGTATATTTTAAAAATGCTTTTCAATCTCATCTGTACTTGGTTACGTTTGCTACCTATGTGAACAGCAACAGAATTTTGAGTGAGTCATTACACCCTGCTATAATGAATGTTTAACAATCGTATATTTTTTCTACCTCTGTTAAAATACTGTGATATTTTTTGTTCTTTTGGACTGTTCGCTTTTTAAAAAATTGCAATTTTCTCCCTAGTAAAAACTCTTCCAATTAATGCTTTTAAGTGTTTAAGGGGAAGTGTTTATAAAATTGTATTTGTTTAATCTGTCCAAAATGTGTATGGTGAAAAAAATTTGTTGTTAAAAAATCTGTTACTTGTATATTGTGCATTTGTTAATTGATGGAAATTATATATTCGTTAAATTCATTTCTGTTGCATAGAATTTTCAGTCATATTTCTATCATGGAATGTTAATTTCACACAAAAAAAA
This sequence comes from Araneus ventricosus, assembly GCA_013235015.1. Taxonomy (NCBI): domain Eukaryota; kingdom Metazoa; phylum Arthropoda; class Arachnida; order Araneae; family Araneidae; genus Araneus; species Araneus ventricosus. The sequence continues at coordinate 14,686 of BGPR01008679.1, read as the reverse complement.
ATATCAGTTACATTCTTTGAATCTTTCAATCAATATTTCTGTCTAATGCTCGATTTTATAAATTAAAGGGTGATTTAAATCATATTTATTTTTAAATTTTGCATTGATTGTGTAGCTAAGAGTTTTTCAGCACTCGTGAGTAATAATGAGATGTTGCCTTTTCATATGTACTGGTTTAAAAATGCTTTGAATTTAATTTTTTTAAATGTAGTATTTTTTAATGCCTTTATTGCAATAGCATGCGAGGCAGTCATTCTATTTATTTACTGTGTCACATTTGAACATTATTTATTGCTGCAGGAATCCAGACTTATTAAAATAATCCAAATTGTACAGTAGGCTTGCATTTTTTATTATTATTATTATTATTCTGTAATTAATGAACAGTTTCGGCAGTGATTTTTTCTGCAAGTTGCTGGACTTAGAAATTAATCCTGTTAAGGAAGTATTACTTTTCATTCCTTTACAAATAGCGTGATTACATTCCAAGATAAGTTACACAATTTATTTCTTAATATGATGTCAGTATTTGTATACTGTCTATGACTGCTGCAATAGAAGGGATAATATTTCAAAGCGTTTAATTGAAAGAACTTAAAAATTAGTTATAAATCATGACAATAAATAAGTAAAAGATGCAGGAACCTAAGATATAAAATCAATCAATATCATGCCTATATACTAATATATTTGTTCTGAGTTTGTAAAAATGCTAGCCCACTGTATGTAGCTATAAAAAAAAATATATCTGTATTTTTCTTCCAAAGCTAAATGTTGCCTATATCTTTTTATCATTTTTTTAAGTAACTAGACTTTTTAACTGAATATATCGGAACAGCATTTATGTTCTAAGTGTTTGAACAAGAAATAGAGCTTTCGACAGTTATTTAAAGTTATCCAACTCGGTTTCTCCAAATGCACACCTGAAAATTTCGGGTGTTTAATTTAGTATCGAGTGCACAATTTCTGCTTGCTTCTTAAGAAATGTGGTGCTATTGTGTGTATGTGGCTTTCTAATTTAATGGGCAATGGTGTCACAAGTAGTTGAAAAATGTATAATTTACATTTATAATTAACATACAAGAAATTCTGGGTATGTTCACTTTTTGAAAAAAATGTGCATGGTTTTTATATGTATGTTGTTAGATATCCCAATCAATATAACAACGCACTAGGTTTAGGTATAGTTAAAAAAAAAAAACGTTTACTTCCAATCTGTAGCTTTTACCAACTTTGTATTCAGAGGATTATTAGTTACTGATGAAAAATTTGAAAGGATAGAAATTTATTTGCTAATTTTCAGCCAGTTTTTCACGAGTGTGTTCTTGATTTTTCTGATATGTTTATGTATTTTTATCTCTATAATTATTTTTTTCTTCCCTGGATGTAACAAATTGTAGGTTGAAATTAATGTCTGTAATTTAGAGAACTTTAATTAACCTTCATTTGCTGCCTTTTTTTGTATTGAAAAGCAGTTAAATCGCAGTTTGAAAATTAACAAACTTTTTATTTTGTTCATTAAAAAGTGTCTCCTGTGCAAATTTAGTTTTCAAATGAATTTGCCAGAAGTCTTGTTCATCTTACCTGTCAAAGATCCGAGAAATAGTATAAAAGGAAATATGTTAGATGTGCTTTTCAACACCAGTAAATATTTTCCTCAAGAAAACTTAGTTTTATGCTGTTGTTTGTTATACATGTGGACGTATCCCCCCTCCCCTACTCTGACATAGGAATAAGATATATAAATTATGTTATTGTTTTATGTGGGAGAAGTAAAACAGTGTGTTTCTGAACAGTGCTGACACAGATTTTGACATTTTACAGAGAAGTTTTCACTTTCTGTTGCAAAATTATCCTTAAATTTGATTTACTTCTTCGATCAAAGAATATTTGAACTCCTTGAATATTTTTTTTTTTATTTCCATCATTTTGCTTATTTTGGTGTCCCACCAATAATAAATATTTAAAATTAGAAGTATTTATAATATTTCAGTTTTTTCAGTTTTTTTCTCTTTGTTGCATGTTTGTGTTCTTGAGTTATAATCAGAATTTTCCGTTATTCTTTTTTTGTCTCTGTTATCAAAAAAAAGTGTTTCAACTACATGATTTCACTCAAATCTGAAGAGGCAGCAAAGTGAAACTGATTTTTTTTTAAGATTAATCATTGAAACTGATACTGTTGGAATATATTTCTTGTTGTGATTTTTTTTTTCATTAGAAAGTATGTTATTTTATTGTAATTATATTTGCACTTTTCAAAGAACCCAAAACTGTTTATTAAAAATTATGAAAACTCATTTTCTACTTTAAAAGTTCATAAAGAAACGTGATGAGTTGATCAGGCTTCAAAACTTAATATTTTCTGTTTTATTTTAATTACTGTTTTGTGATATAAAGCTGTTTTTCATCCTTTTCTTCTGTTTTCCCTGCATAAATTTCATTGCTCACATTTTTTGTCAACATTCATTCATTCATATTGTCGTTAATTTTAGGCTTATTCATGCTTTTGTCTAAACATTCATGTGCAGTAAAACCTGCAAACTTGACTTAATATGGACCGAGTAGGAGTTAATGAGAAAATGAAGGATTTTATGAACTCAATGGTCCGTATGCAATAATTTACTATAAATTTAACAGATTTATATATATATGTATGTATATATAGCAAATCTGTTAATGAATTACAGAAGATATAAAATGTCTTAGTTTTTGAAAGAAATAGCTCGTCTTTTGTGGAGAAATATTTGTTGATACTGAACTGTCCTTCACAACTATCTTAGTGCTGTTTTGTTATATGAATGATAAAGAAGTAAAGCATTCATTTTAAAATGAAATTGTGCAGGATTTTGTTGGAAAAGATTTCAGTCCTTCACTGTGCAACCCATTCTTGTTTTTTAAATTATGCGAATGGAATATTGATAAATGAATATATCTTATTAAGTAAATTTTGTTAAACATCTAAAATAAATAATAATTTTGAATAATTTTTCTTTGCTATTATTGAAGAATCGATTATTCAGTTTTAATATTTTCTGTCAATATTAGCACGTACCTACTTACTTTTGTATTCATTTAATTAGAACCTTTACAGCTGATATTTATTTTAAAATTGAATAATTTTTTGACACTGCAGAACGCATGTTTAATTTTGTTTTGTGTGAATTTTTTGAAATATTTAGTTTAAATATGCATTTTGCATTATTGACAAAAGTAATCCATCCAGTGTTTTGTATGCTATAAATTTTAACTCAAATAGAAATTTTCAGTCAACAGTTTGCTAATTCTCTTCAATGGAATTAAAAATTGCTGCATAGTAAGTGTGCATGAATTACTGTAATAATATCAGAAACATATATTTCATTAATTAAATGTTATGTACTTTTTTTGTCTTTTAATTGAGAAGATGTAATTTTTTTTCTGTACCTTTATTTTATATGACGAAAATTACAGATGATAAATTTTGTGCAAAAATAAATTGTATTCAATTATGCAATAGAAAAAACAACCCCCAAACACACATTTTGGGATATAGTTGTGTTTGGCAAAACATTACATAAATTCTAATGCTGCATTTTTACAAAGTTAATTATTGCATTATAAGCAGTCTATTCTGCGGCATATTGCAGTTTATTGAATTTGCAATCCAAACTAAGTACAGTTTACAATGAAAAAATGTGAAATGTGAAACTGCATCATGTTAAAAATGTGTTTACCATGAATTTTTAAAAATTTAAATTATCGTTTTAGTTGTGAATGTAAGAAAAATGAAGCTCATAATAGCTTCATTTAAAGATGCATGCAAGTTAACCTCAATTTCAATAATGTCTTATTTATTATTAGTAGGCCTGATGTGTATTCTTGTGTTGTATTTCCGTTTTGTAACTTCCTGTTTGTGATTATTATTTGCCAGTGATTTCTCAGTTTTTAATATTAAAACGTGTTTCCCATGTATCATCATAATTTCGCATGAACATTTGTGGTAAAATTTTATTTGTATGAGATATTATAGAGTTTTAAATTAGGTAACAAAACTAGTAGATTACAGCTAATAGAATTTGATTTCAAAAAGTGAAATGGCTTACCTTCAACCAATTGATAATTCTTGCATATGTTTTTAATTTTGTAGAAGCGCTGTTAAATGCTGGAATGTGCTAGGTTTAATGTGAAAAACAACCCATGAAATGTTTCTATACTGCTGAATTTGACATGACTTTGTTCTTTCAATTATCATTTACAAATTGTAATAATTGACTTCCAACTTCTTTGGAAAATCGAGTCTGGTTTAGAGGGGGAGCATGCAATTTTGTGGGAAAAAACTAAAAATGAATATTGCATTCGTTTTATCTTATACTGAAGGAAAATAGTTTTTGGTTGTGAAAGAAATACTTTGATAACACTTCATTCAGTTTTTGTGCTATGAGAATTCCAGCTTTTACAAAAAAAACAACTGTATTTCAACACTGCAGGTGTTCTGCATCATAAATAGGTAGATTCATTTTTTTTTCTTTCTTTTCTTTTGATGTCCTGATGTGGAAACTTACTATAATATAGTCCAAAAAAGATAATGCTAGAAAAAAAATTTCTACATAATGAAGTAAGTGTCAAATTTAAGTTGTTAAATGGTTTAGCGTCATTTATATGCAGATTCAATTTAAATGATCCAGTGTTCTGCAAAATTAAATTTTACCATCTTGGTTTTTAAAAAATTCTACTTTTAACTAAATAATGAGGGTTTTTTTATATTGTTTGTATAATTTTTTCAACTTAATAGAAAAGAATAAAATTTGGAATTGTTAGAAAAGTTTTTATTTAAGACAAGTTATCTAAACATGTGTTTGTTTTATTTACAATTCAGCTGCCATGTTTAGTTGTTCTGTTGTATATGATTTATTTTAAGCAGTGTAATATACCTTTATGTTGTAATAGTTTCAGCAGTATGCCACTATAATATAAATATTTTGATGACAAATTTTTATTTTAAATTCAATCATTTAAGAAGGCTTTTGAAGCTGCTATAATTTACAAATATTTGGTTTGTTGAAATGAATAACATAATAAATAGTTATCTACAATTTGGATTAGTAATTCAAAATTTTTTATGAGATTGCATAGACCATATATTTTGAAAGCAGTGTCAACATTTCAAAAAGCTGAGACATGGTTTGTGTTTCATAGTCAATCATAAAAAAGGGATGGAGACTTTGCAATTCCAAGCCATAATCTGATTATGAACATTACAAATTATTTACAGGCAAATTGGTATTAACTTTAATACAATAATTAATTATATTCTCTGTTAAATGTATGACTATTTCTTCATCTGAAAATTATTGGTTGGTAAAATTGCTATTTTTCAATAAAAAAGTTCTGTACATATAAAAAGATCGAATTTCTCAAAAAATGAAAAACTATTTCAAAATAAATGGTCTATGATACAGTTATAAATGGAGATTTGTGGAGAAATGTGATGAAAATGAAACTTGCATACCTATAGAGATTTTTCGATGTATGATTTAATTCATAAAACAGTTTATGTTAATGAAACTTACAATTTAGGACTGAAAATACAAAACCCAATTGTTTTTGTTAGATTTTAATGATTAGAGTTGATTTTTTTAATTGTGCTTAACAGACTGTACTTTATGTAGTTGCTGAGCTTTTATTTCTGGTTGCATTTCTTGCGTGCTTGTTTTCATACCATCTGTGTCACATTTTATTTAAGATTATAGAAAAAAGTGTATTTGATCGATTGACTTGAGTTCCTTCAAAACGATTCTTCTTAAGATCTGCAGTATTTTATTCCACTCGCTTCTTTCTTGTACATTACTATGGTTGAGAATATAATAGTGTAAAAAAGCTGACAAATTGAGCTGTATAATGTGCGATGTAATATGAATGGAACTTGAAATGTTTGTATATATCAGAAGTAATAAATTAACATTTTTTAAAATCCTTGGTGCTGTTTTTTGTGTATAGCTGAGCAGGCAAATTTTTGAGATGAAAAAGCTCTATTTACCCTTTGAGGATGGCCAAATGCTTAACACTACGAGAAGCTGGCACACCCGTTAGACAGTCGTCCTCAAAGAATTAATAATTCAAAAATTGTTCAAGTACCATGATCTATTTTTGAATCCAGAAAATTTAAAGCAATATTATCAACTAGAAAATCACCCGCCATGGTATGACGGGTGCAAATTGCCTCTTCATTCGAGAGATTCCCCGTCAGATTTGACGTGTTTAAATAGATATATATATATGCGAGATAACTGTTTAACATGGATTGAAAACATATAAAATAAGCATATGTTTTATGACAGGAAATGTGTATATATATATATATACATATTTCTTTATTCAAAAAATCATCGTGGCATCCAAAAAATCAGTCGTGGTATCCATCGTGCGTCATGGCGTCCAAACTATATTACGTGCATGATATACCACCGATGTAATGTGCTACTTTCTATTGAAAAACGGAAATTAATTTGATATATAGGATTAATATCATTTAAAATTTCTCGGGAACTATTGATCATAGCGAGATAAATTTTATATCAATCAATAGCAAATTTTATTTCACTATTTTAGAGCTATTAAATTTGAAATTAGAACAACATTTACTCTTTTAAATTTAAAATCACTGAAATTTAGGTTCTCTAACAATGAAATAATACTGTTTAACGTCTCGCAATGCTATGGCGCGAGTTTTATTGTTGGTGACGTCAGAGCGTTACCGAGAGATCTGGGTTATTATATTAGTAATTTGCCAAACTTTAATATTATTTATTTTATAAAACTAGTAATTTAATTATCTTAATTACAAGTAAAAAATCACAAAATTATTCCAAATAGTATTAATCTTCTTCAGCAAATGAGCTTGCATTCCCTGAGAAAGTTCCTGTTATTGAGTTTTCATATTCACAAGGACATATCTGCTGACATGGTTCATCCAAAAGTTGATAGAAATCTAGTTTTGTATGGAAAAGATTTCTATTGGTACTAGATTTCTTTTCTGTAGTGGTTGTAGATTTCTATCTATCATTACTACTTGATTCAAATATTATTGCAACTCAATTTCAAAATGCCTGTAAAAATCGAACACAATTTCGAATAATTGCAGATCATTAATGTGATGTACAAACATATACATTTTAACAAAATGATTGGGTTTTCACTAATTTATTTCGAGTAGAAGCTTGACTACTCCATTGCTTTTGATATAATATAAAATTATTACATTATCTTAATGACATATTTGTTCCAAATCAAAATTTGACAAAGATAGTGAATCTGAAAATTCCCGAAATTCTGGATAAGATAAGGTAAAAACATCTGGAATTCCAGTTAAATCCTGAACGCAGTCACCCTGTACATTCTGGAAACATCTGAATTTCATTTTTAATTTTGGAACTAATTCTTTTGTCTAAAAACTCTTGCTTTTAAACATTTTACTTTGTTTTTAGTAATTTGTTGGAATCTTCAGTTTTATCGATCATCTTTCAAAAATAACAGTTTATTATACAGGGGTGAAAACAGCAAAGATACAAAAAAGAGGAAAATTCATGAGAGTAGCTGCATTTTTACGTGAATAGCGACATGCATTAAGGAAGAGAAGTAAACACTTATTAATGAATGATTTACTCATCACAAAATTATGAAACAAATATGGTCTTGCTTACAGCCATGTATGAATTTTTTCAATAACAAAATACTTATTTTTGACATTATAAAAT
>BGPR01008678.1:43581-53990 GCA_013235015.1 Araneus ventricosus | reverse complement strand
TGGAAGCACAAATTATGTTGAATCGCATACCAAATTTCATCCCCGTAGCTCTAATACTTTTTCGAGTTATCTCGTGTTCACAGACAGCAGACGCAATTCTAAAATTGTGTTTCTCCAGACTCAGGGGAGGTCCTAAAAAACGTGGGGCCAAGTAAAATCTCGGAGGTTCAGATTTTTTGTTGATTACAGCCACTTTCTCTTAGGATGCTAGTATACGACAAGTAAAAAAACATAGCTGCGTTCTCAATAAGCAAGATCTTAATATCTCTCACCTCTCTTGTTAGCGTGCAGCGAAAGATGTCCCTTCATTCTATTTAAATTCATTTTACTCGAAATTAAACGAAATTAAATTCGCTTGCCTACATCACGTAAATGAAAAGGCATGTTCTCGACACGTAATGCAAACATGTAAGTACCTCTTAAAGCTACTTTTCTTTTTCGTATCTAGATAGCAGAGATAAGCTTTAATTTCTAGAATGTGAACTTTGGTCTTACATACTTCATTAGCGTGGTAACGTGAGTAAAACATGCTAGATTAAGTGGAAAACTTAATTAATTTCTTAAATGTTTGGTTGTTAAAGCTTTAAAGTCGTGGCGGCGCTTCTATGAAAGACAGAGTTTAACAAAGAGTAATTGAATTAATTATTTTGATATTATAGAATTAATGTAAGTACTCTTCTTCAATTTAAAAGAAGTAATCGGAATCCATATCTTACAATATGTAAATTTCTAATACAAAATTTACTTTAAGTTTAGGAAAATCGCGTCTTTAAGAAGAATTGAAAACCTGATTTTAAAGTAACTCTTATTTAAATTAATAAATCTCAGGTAAACTCACTGCTTTCCTGTTTCATGAAGGAAATTTTCAGCACAGCACTCTCTCCTGACAGGTGTTACAGACGCACATTTACAAACCCTACTTTGATACACACAAAAGGCAGGAAATCCAGCCAATATGATTGTGGCTGGCGCCATCTAAGAAATGATGACGTTGTCAATACGAACTTTGTTTATGTTTCTGTTGCTTGGACTACTCCGAATTCCGAATTCTGATACGAATTGATGTTTTCTCAAGTTAAAGTGTGCGGAACGCGTACGCAAGAGAACGCCAAAATGTTCAACAAAGCAGAGATCGCCATGTTTGTTTAAACGCTAACCGACACCATGTTTGTTTACACAAAACCGAAATAATGAAATATCGCCAGCGATACGCATATCAAAGTTGTTCAAGATTTTTTTATTTCGTTGTAAGTATGTTCTTCATTTATGGAAAATCATTCAGGATAATATATCATTTTGAGAAGGAGGATTCTTTTTTCTAATTATGATTCGGTAAGCCAAGTGCGAAGACGAAGAACGACTGTGAACTTTCAGCGACTTACTAACCTATCATATTGGCTGATTTTATGCCTTTGGTGTATCAAAGTAGGGTTTGTAAATACCGTCCGGGCCTAGAAATTTTCTCTTAACGATGAAGGCCGGTCTGGTGCAGGTCAGTTCTTTTTTGAGGGTTCTGCAGGATAAGCCTGGGGAGATAAACGCGATAAATTCTCCTCATACACCACAGCCATTTCCGTGTGCCGTAAAGGAAAGGTTACAGCAGGGGGGGTAAAATGACCACCCTGATTAGGAGAGTCAGATTGATGTACATCTCCATAAAGACGGAATATAAAGGGGCTAAAGAGTAAAACAATCTCGGTATTAAAAGAGGTAATGGACGATTATGGATGCTTGCCCTCGACAATTTAATAGTTATTCAGTAATAATAGTAAAAGGGTCATTTTCTTGAATGTTTTCACATTGAAATTCGCATATACGCAAAACACTGTTGCAAGTATTTTGTTTATGGGAAGTAGCAGTAACCGCTTTTACCCCCTATATATTGTTCTTACATGTTTACTGGAAGGCACGGTAGACAAATGGAAGGTTTCTTCGGGGTCCGTAAGGTCCCAGGCTCGAGCCGATTCCTGACGATCCGGTGTGTGGTGTCTGTTTTGCGCTAATCATACACAGTGGGACCAAACGCCCTTTCTTCTGGTTTGGTGCCGAATTTTGGAGAGGGGGTGCCGAATTGTCATCATCATTAAATCATCGACCTCGGTTCAATTACGAGGTCAAATCCATAATGACATTCATTTTGCTTCAAAATGCAGGAAGTTAATCTAACTAAACTAGAATTCATTTGCCAGTATAGTAAAAAAGTTTTCAGACGAAATTATTTCAAAATATTAAATAATATTTCAATCAATATCTAAACATTTATAATAAACAGTTCAAAGATTCTGCCTCCAAAACTGTTGAGAGACAGGAAATATCCTTTTTTTTTTTTTTTGTACGAGGTTATACAAGTAAGGAAAATGAAATTTCATTGTAAACAAAATTTATAGAACGTGATGACTCGAAAAAAATAGTAAAATTTCATATATATTACTTTCACTCTTTCAACAAGTACAGGAGATGTAGCAATCTTCGGTAATATACGCTCTGTTTTTTTTTTCGCCAAATAAGCCATTTCTTGTAAGGCAACATCAAAATCAATTTAGTGTGTTTTCTCTAAAGATTGGTTTTTTATACGTTCCCAGCTCTATTTGTGAAACTTGGGAAATTTATCAACAAGAATAACGACATGAAAAATAATGTCATTTATTGGACATATGTTATTAACAAATAAAAGATAGAGCTTTTTTTAAGTCATATTCGGTTTGAAATAGATAAGCACCAATCTCAAACATCGAGCATGATTTTTAATCCTCAATTAATAAGAGTGCAAACTATTTGCCTTTATTTCCAGGAAGTATCAAGAATTAAAAACATTCTTTCGTTGAAAAATATTCCCTTTTCCTTCTTCTTTCTACCTTTAATAAATGGGTATGAACAATTCAATACACAGAGCTTATATTCGTTTAAAATAATTTTTAGTGTTCAAAATAAATTAATATTTGTCTATCAAGATGTAGTTAGATCCTGAAGTTTAAAATATCTTCAAACAAATGCATTTTTAAAAAAATGGCTGTCAAAAATTGTAATGAAATGTTCTCTATACTTTGTATTAAACAATGGATAAACTAGCAATTCAATATGGTGGTTAGATTCAGCGGGGAAACTTCTGAAAGGGTAGATACTTTAAACAAGCCCAAATCATATGAGTTGTGAAAGGAAAAGCTGGATGAAATGAGGTTGCTCGCTACGTTCCAATTTGGTTTTATAGTACATTAATTTAAGTTTGAAATGCTTATAGCAGTTTACATATATTGAATGAGGACATGCACCGCATATATGAATGATTGTTGATGGAACGGACGAGGATGACGGTATGTGGAAGCAACCCATGGGAGGCATGGGTATTCACACATAACAAAGGAGCACGGGCGGCACACTCGGTGCCACCTTGTTTCCATCGATTATGCTTCTTTATAATCCAGTACTTTAGTTTCTCATTTAATACTATAATGTAGACCACGAAGGTTTGATTTTAACATCTTTTATGTAACAGACAAAATGCTGAATTTCTATCATTTTAGCCTCAGTGTTTCCTCATTTTCCTTATTCATCCCTTGAAACTTATCGGCCTGTTTCTTCAGTCTGTATACGTCACAAATGAATCAATCATATATATGTTGGCAATTGTTCATATAATTTAAACAAAAGATATCAAAAATTAAAAAATTAATTATATATGATAAAAGAAAGAATTTAATTTTAAAGGCTATTACACTTTGTGACTTCCAAATTAATCTGCTTTAAATTAAAAAAATTCAAAACATTCTCAAATTAATGCGATACAGCATTTGTAATAACATTCAACTTGTTGAAGCTTTTGAATAGTTTAAGAATAATTTAAAATGAGTTAATTTCAAACCAAACCAAAATATTTCTTTAATAAATTTAGTTATTTAAGAAGGTTTGAAGAGCTTTGTTACCAAGTTGATTTGGTTCGAATTTTTTTCTCCATAGATGGAGCTAAGTAAAATATTGGCTTCTACACCTATACTTCTTGTTCTGGTATGTTTGATAGCGTCAATCTTACTTTATATTGTGGTAAATGTTTACTTTCTCTTCGACAGAAAATTTATCATATTAGAACTTTCCGATGATGACCTTTGTATTCATGATTAAAGTTTCAATAACTTCCATTCTATTATTTTTCTTTATGTGTTTTAATTATTTTAATTATTAAAGCATAATTTTTTGTTGTTTGATTCTATAGTAATTCGTTAGTTAATTTTGGACAATATTGTTGATGCAATGCTGGATTCTGCTGCATTTTTTCAAAGGTGTATTGTTATCGCTGTTTACTTTTCTGCTTCTTCCGTATTTTCTTTTTTTTTTTTTATTCGTTTATCTATATATACGTTGGCAATCCTTAAGAAGTCTAATTAGATTATTTTTTAGAAAATTCATTGTACACATAATCAGTTTTGGGAAGCTTTAAATTTTTTCAAATATTTTTTTTACAGGGTTTATTTCCTTCACTTTTCAGAAGATATCTTTCTTCATTTGCTGTGAATCACTGAAATACGTTTTCGACCTTCCACAATCTTCGTTCCATAAATGATTTTATAAAATATAAGACTTGTTATAATTTGAATCATCATCTAAACCTTCAATAATCGTTGTTCAGATTTTTTGATACATCATTTTCTTTAATATCCTCGTATTGATATCCGCCACGTTATTGTAGTCTACCTACTTTGGTTTTTGAAGAAGTTATTTTTTATATTGTATCACTTTCGGCTTCCTTTTTTCGACCTTTCATAATCCTTACGTTTTATAAATGGTTTTAAAATAATAAGACTTGTTATAATCTGAAACGTCATCCTGCAGAAAAAATCCTTCAAATTTTGGATAAAATTCGTAAAGAGGAAGTCTGTCTGTCGGTCCGAGTTCATGTGAACACTATAACTCAAAAACTTGAATATATAGATGGGTAAAATTTGGTACACAGTTTTATCATCATGAATGTAGGTCCGTATCAAATTTTAGACCAAATATGTCGAAGGGTTGATTGTCTGTCGGTCTTTGTAATCGCATATTTTTAATCGCAATAACTTCTTAAGAAAATTACTTAGATAAATGAAATTTGGTATGTCGCCTTCTTACATTAATTGTAGATTTGTGTCCATTTTTTTGTGTCAATCGGTTAAAAAAGGCGTCCAAATTCAATAATTATTTTTTATAATCCGATTTTTCATGCGCATACGTACTGGTAGCAATCTCTGTGCACTCGGAAGCTATTGAGCGAGTTACGTCACTTTGTCCTTGAGCAAATAGCAGTGCGTGATAGATGCGTTTTAATCGGTACACATCTCTTTGAATTTGATTCTCTACCTATTTTTTTTACTATCACTATAATCTACAATGAAAATCCTTCTCATAGTCATTGGATTCTGGATTACAGTAGGTTCGAATTTTTTTATTCACGCGGTGGGAGGGGAAACAGCACCTTTTTCGAAAAGTTTGCGAGAAAGTTTAGGGGAGACCACTCCCACTGGTTTTTCTTTCTTTTAAAAATTGTTTCGTGTTTTACTTCATTAGTTGCATGTAAACGAACGATATAATTTGCATAAATAATATTAACAATAAAAAACTAGCATGTTTCTTATACAAAATAATAAACGTGATAATAATATATATATATATATATATGTAATAATCTCACTTAATTTTATTCCAAATTCTAATATTGTTAAAATCTTAATGTATTCCAAAATCACTTTTCTAAAACTCCATTTTCGTTCTTTCCCGCGCTGGAGGTATATTAAATCTTTCATTTTGGCATATTTATTACTGAAAGAATACTTAATTGCTTTCACGTGCCGACAGAAAATCATGACGGCGTCTCTTTGGCACCAGACTTTTTTCCCTGAAACGCCTACGTAACTTATTAAAAATACCCAATATTCCCCTCACTTTGATCACGTGTCCATAAGTTATTCCCTTATCCGAGAGAATACAAGGATTTTTCTGTGCACTCTCGCTTGTAACCTAAACGGAGATGCACGTGTCCACCACTCTCCTATCGATAATAAAAAGAAATTAGTTAATTACTCGGCCTATGTTTATTTTCAACGACTACAATAGCGAAAACATTTCATATATTTATATATATATATATTTATATTATACTGTTAAAGCGTTAAATATAAGCAGAAATTATAATAAACACGACATTTCTTCGAAATATCATTTCCTAGGATAAAGATATAATCCGTTAAATAATAAATCTGTGGAAGAAATTTCTTTTGGACATAAGTAAAATAAAGTAAATAAAAAAATTAAGGTATAAGCTTTTATTAATGCGAAAAAATGAACGCATACGGCGAAAATAAATTTTCTGATTGCAATAAAATGCATGGTTCGAATAAAAGCGTGGGCGTCTTATATAGCACCTTGTATTTTGTATCTATTTCCTTAAACAAATGGAATATTCCTAGAAGGTAAAGTTGCCCCGTGGGCGTCTTATATAGCACTTTGTATTTTGTGTCTATTTCCTTAAACAAATGGAATATTCCTATATGGTAAAGGCGCCCACGCTTTTATTTGAACCATGTATTTTATAGTAGTCAGAAAAATTATTTTCAACTTTCGAGTTCATTTTTTCGCATGAATAAAAGCTTATACCGTAATATTTTTTTATTTATTCTATGTCCTACTTTTTAGTGATGACTGACACGAATGCACACAACATGTTAGGCATAGTAAACCAAATTCAATTACCGAATTCTCCAATATAAAACACATACTAATTATTCGTTACGAATATTACATACTACGAATTAGATAAAAGTGCGACACAGACCGAGAGACGAAACAAGACTCACTTCCCAGATCAGACCTTTGACCCTCAATACGCTCCGAAATGGAGATGAATCACAGGCCGCGCCCCTTTCTATTGTGTGTCGTCTAGTGGTTTTCTTACAACCCTACGCAACGTGAGGTTACCACCTTCTAAACTTTATCGCCCAAATATAGGGCGAAAATTTTAATATCATTTTGTTAAGTTTAAAATAGATATATATTGCAAATTCTTCTGCATTATATTGTATTGTCTCCGAAAACCCACAACTGTGCTAAATTACAAAGCTGTAGCTCGATTGGAAGTGGGTAAGAAATCGATCTCAAGATTTGAGCACAAGATACTCAAGTTGAATAAAAGTTTATAATAAAATGTGATCAAACGGAGTATCTACATGTAGAATATATTAAATGTAATGCTTAATTTTTTGAATGCCCTGATTTTTCATGATTATTCTTACCGAACGTGAAAGACTTCAATCAAATCTTCAGAGTCTAGTGTTTCGAAGACATAGACAAAGGCGAAATATCAAAAACGACGTCAAAATACATAATTTGTATAATTCAAGAACACTGTCTATACTGAGAATCTCATATTAGGCTGTTTGCTTTGCGCAATGTTAGAATCGCTTTAATATTTTTTGCGGAACAATTTCGACCAATTTTTGACCAGAACTAATATTTTCTCGAAAATGTATCAGATGCAAAGAGGTGTGTTATTAAGACGGGTGGGAAATTTCTTTATGTGTCTCAAGGTATAATTTATCGACTTTGGAACCGGTTCCTAATTATTGAAGTTCCTCGTAGAAGGTCAGTTCATTGTTTTATAAATGCAATAAGAAGAATGCATAATTAATCGCCCATATCATTCCATCAAAACAGAACAAGGAATACAGCTTATCTGCAAAGGAATCTTCTGACGACTACGGAAAGAGATATGCCGACCAAAACTGTAGAAAATCGGCTTCCTCAGTATGGTTTAGATGCACGTAGACGGTATTTTTGCGTTGCCTTAACCCTAATACATGTAGAGTGGTGAAAAAAATCGACGAATTTGCATCACATTTCGGATACCACAGAAAAACGTCCTATTCCCAGAGAAGTCAAGATTCTGTTTATAACTAGATACGCACTGTTTCATACACTGTAAAAAAATCCCGTAAAATTTACGGTTTTAAACTGGCAGCTGGGTTGGTTGTGCAAAACCGTAAAAGTTACGAAGTAAATCCGTAAGCAAAACGGTTTTTTACCATACAGGAACAAGTTTTTCCGTAAAAGTTACGAAGTAAATCCGCAGTCACAACGGTTTCTTACCATATGAGATTAAGTTTTTTCCGTAAAAATTAAGTCATCAAAGTAAGTGACGTCATCGACTGAGTTGAGTTGATTTTCCTTCTGTTCGAGTTGAGTTGAAACGTGCTGATGTGTATTATCAATTAGGAGTATTAATTAATCAAAACTTATATATATATAATTTTTAATTTCAATTAGTTTAATTTATCTAATTTTTAATTGAACTTACTTGGACGATTTCGATGCAAGATGGTGAAAAAACGTGAAACTCCTCCGAGCCGGGGATCGAAACCGCGTTCATAGAGGTAGCAGGCAGTCGCTCTAACCACTAGACCAATGGGGACTTCACACAAAATGGTAAAAACAATCTATTTCAGCTTTAAAGTCACTATAACTCTAGTGGCGCCACTTAGTTGTGTAAAAATCAACTATTGCCAGAACACTTGTTTTAAGGTTAGCTTTTATGAGTGACACACAACAGGTTACTTCTACATGTATAAACAGTTAGACCATGCCATGTTTAATATGAAATTTCATTTATTTCTTTGTTTTAAATAAAAAGTTTTTTTAATGTGTCAGTTTTCCTACTGAACGATACGTGTTTCATATGGAAAATGGTTGATTCTGAATCGAATGAAATTAAGTTTTTTTCGCAAAATGTTAAAAGCTACATTATTCTTCAAACTTCTAAGCTTATTTTGAAAATTAGAGAAAGTATTAGTGGTGATATATTTTTTCTTCCTACATTATTTCTTTTTTTTGTTCAGGCATAATTAAAGTCAATACATTCACTTATTCCCCTATAGAGGAGATGGGACCCTATTAAAAGCATGAAATGAATGCAATAAAATTACATTTAAGAAAAGGGAAAGTTATTGTACGGAAAGCAATACCGTATGACGAAAAATAGAATTTGAACTGACGGTTTTAAACCGTTTATGGCTGGAGAGGAAAACGGTGAAAAACCGTTTTGTCAACAAAACAGCTTTCAACCGTCAAATATACGGAAAAAGTCCGGGAAAAAAACGGATATTTTTTACAGTGTAAGAAGAGAACGGTGTTATAAGAAATAACCCAGATTTTTAGAGTTACATATCAAAAAATAGGACAATATGATGTGCAGAAAGTTTCTGGGAAGGGATTTTTGAGACTTTTGTTCTGATACGCCGATCCAAACTGTACAAAATCGGCTTCCTCAGTATGGTTTACATGCACTTAGACATTTTGTTTGCGTTGCCTTAACCGTAATACATATAGAGTGGTGAAAAACTCGACGAATTTGCATCACATTTCGGATAGCACAGAAAAACGTCCTATTCACAGAGAAGTCAAGATTCTGTTTAAAACTAGATAAGCACTGCTTCATATGAAGAGAACGGTGTTATGAAAAATAATAAAAATTTTAGGGTTAAATATACAAAAGTGGACAATATGATGTGTGAAAGGTTCTAAGAAAGAATTTTTAAGCCTTATTTTTGCCTTATGTTGCAGTAAGCTAAGATTTGTTCATTTTAACGGACGACAATGTTCAATGTCAAAGAGATCGTCTTGATTGATACTGGTTTGTGGAGGAGGGTATCGAACGAATAGAATGGCCAGTACATTTATACATGTCCACATCTGAGTATTGGAGAACTAGATATTGTAATCTTTGATAAATACGAAAGAGTGCCTCATAATTTATAGGATCACTTTATAAATACCAAGCCAAAGTAATGTTCAACTACAAGTAAATCACAAGTCCTAATGATATCGCAGGAGATTGGAAAAAAAAACAATCTGTTTGAGTTTTTACTTCCAAATTTTGAAACGTTTTAAATTTCCACAACTGTTTGAGCCAACTCTTCATCTGTTAAATTGTATAAAAATAATTTTTAAGCCATTCTTCTTAGTCCCTGACGCTTGTAAAAATAATAAGGAACATTCATTCTTATTTTCTTAAAAATAATGACAAGAATATATGTATTTCTTTAAAAAAAGAGAATAATCTCTTATTTTCTTGAGCGGTGTATATGCAGTATTTATTGTTTTTTATAACGAATAATACCGTAGAGGTATAGTTTCGGCGTTGGGACGGAGAATCACTGCTTTGGGGTGAGATTCCACAGAATCCCGCAGATGTATTTAAATCATATTAAAACTGTTGCTGTAGTTAAAACGTCCTGACTTTGAATTTAAGTGAATGCTGTTCATGTGTCCCAACCCATTAATAATACCATAGAGGTATAGCTTCGGCTTTGGGACGGAGAATCACTGCTTTGGGATGAGATTCCACAGAATACCCGCTGATGTATTTAAAATCATATTAAAACTGCTGCTGT
>BGPR01008678.1:0-43399 GCA_013235015.1 Araneus ventricosus | reverse complement strand
TATATATATAAATAATACTATATATATAATACTATAATTATATATATAAATAATACTATATATATAATACTGTAATTATATATATAAAGATATACTATATATATATTTATAAAATTGTCTGATATACTTAATTAAAATTGTATATCAGACACTTAGAAAGTGGTTTTCCTTGTTTTCTGTTACTATTAAAACATAGTGTTTGTGATAATTTGTTTTTTTATTTATTTAAGATATTAAATCTGCTGCTGACATTCAAATGCCCTCAATTTGAAGTTGAGTGGAATGCCATTCCTGTGTTGTCCAAGGCTCATTCCGACGTGTGTCCCAAAATCGTCTTCGTGCGGCTATAAATCGGACTGTTAGTTATAGCTTAATTAAAAATGCATATTAATTACGTACAAAGGGGTCGTTACTCGTTTTTCTGTTACTATTAAGGTCTTAGTTTTTGTGATAATTTAATTTTTTCGGATGATTATTTTCTTATTTATGATTGATTACGCTCTCAGGAAACATTGCCTAAATTTATATTAATAATTTTTTTCCACTACTGAAAATCAGCATTCTCAAAACTTAATTATACTCGAATTAATATTCATTTATCACTTAATAACAAACCTTTTTCAGTAAGACTGACTTATGTATACAATTTTCATGAAAACTCTGTGAGGAATATTTCTTGTTGCTTTGTGCTCTTCATTTTCAAAATGTTGGCTCATTTTTCGGACATATTTTATGAAAAATTGTCTGAAACATTACACTTTTACATTTCATATATAAAAATTATATATAAAAATAAAACGAAATAGAATCTAAGAGTTTAAAACTTTTCGTTTGAAAGATAAATTTACATAAAACAACAATTGAAAATCCTGGGCTTTGATTAAACTAATATATTCGCTTATTTTTAAACTTTTCTTTGAATATTTAATTTAATATTCTTCAATTGTGCATTTATGGGTATTTTTTAAATTCGAAGATATAGATTAATCAAATATTTACTCAAAAGAAATATTGCAAAACCATTATTCATGAGTGAATCTTTGCAAAAACATGTATTTGATTAATGATTCTTTGTTTAAGAGATTATGTCAAAAATAACAACAATCTCAAAGACGGCACATCCTAAAATTAAAAAAAGAACCATCATATACATGTCTTTTGGATTCTCATAGGTATAATTCCAAGAAATTCTTCTCATCACTTCAAAAAAAATCGCGTTCAGAAAAACTATAATCGGCCAGTCCTCGACTACCAGAGCGTAAAGCAAACGATTTTTCACGGTAGGCAAAAGAGACAATATGATGCTTTGACTGAAGTGAAAAGAGTAAAAAAAGCTACGCTTTATTATTTTTCAAACGAGCCAACTTTGACGAAAAAGTGCAGGATTTCTCATCATTAATTTTAATGCCTTGTTAGCTTTCGAACAAATGATGAATTTTTTTCCTTTCCTTTACCATATAGATGATAGCTTTGTTATTCTGAGACCGTGTGCCGTTTCATCATCTTTTTCATCATTTTTCTATTTTTTTCCTCTGGCGTTGAAGTCACAAACCGTGAAATTTAAACAGCTGGGCCCGAGCTTACATTTTCCGAAAGAGACATTATGCGGATTCCTCCGCTACAATAGATAGGATTTTGTCTTCAATCATTGGAGAGGATTTATTTACTTTTCGAAATCTTTTCTGTATGCCGATAGTTTTGCATTTTGGTTTTTTCGAGTGGACCACACAGGATAAAAATAAAGCAATTAAAGGAATATATATTACTGAACTAATTCTAAAGTTGAAAATCAGTTGAATGACTTAGAAATAAAATTAATTAACCATTGTACTCAAATTCATTTTATATGGAAGCAACGGGCTGAAAATTTAGATTTGATTGTAATGCATCATTATACACATAAATAAATGAAAGAAACAATGTCTCTTGATCACAATGACTAGGGAATGTGATGTGTAAGATTCATCACGTCAAGGCTTTATAACAAGGAATCTTCTACAAAAATATTAGTAAAGAATACTTAGATATAACAATTTAATATATTTATTTTTCATGTTAAAAATTTTTCGAAGATTTGAATCTCCATTCGGAAACTTCATAGCATGGAAATATTTGAGGCTTGATTCGTCTTATTTACATAATTTAAAAAAAAGCTACCCATAAGTATAGCAATGATAACGCGCACACAAAAAATATGCTTTATATTGTTGTAAATTTCTCTCAAATAAATGTATTAAAAAGAAAATACTGAAAAGTATAACAAAACATGTTTAAAAATATATATTTTTTAATTTATTAAAATTAGAGAAAAATATTACAAATATAAAGCTAGTATTACTGAAAAGATAATTTTTGAAATTTAAAATGGGTTTTGTGCTATAATAAGTTCCGAAATTATTCAAGAAAAAACTTTAAAATTTCTATCCATTTTAAATTAAATAAAAATCTAATCACAATTTGCAAACCCCTTTCTTAGTGAGTACCTACTACCCATGAAGTAACTACAATTTTTGCTAAATTTGGCAAGCAACTGCTAAATTTGGCATCTCTTGTTCCAAAGGTCTGCCCTGCAGAGCGGTTTAAAAGATTTCTGCATCTTGCTTGTCTCATGATGCAATTTACAGTGAGTGGATAAAGATAAAAAAACTTTTGAATGGCTAAACGTTTTCGATTACAACAGGTACTTCATCTGAGGATAAAATTCATTCAGGACAACGTTCATCATCAATAGCCGATGCAGCATCCCAATAACGGACCTTTCTTCCTTAAATAGAACAATAAAAATTGTTCGGCCTTGACACCTTTTGATCCAATCCTATGTAATACTAAGAAACATAATCGATTTCCTTTTAGAAAACTAATCGTTCAACAGCTTCAAAGAGGAATGTTAACTGAACAAATGAATCATACAAACAAAGAAACCTGATATTAAAGAAATGGAAATCCAGTTGGAACTGACTGCATTTTCATTTGTATTTTAAGTTTGCCCTGACCACCTGGGACAGATGATGCATCGTTAAATATTCCTTACTCACATGTGAGTATGCGTGGGAAATAAAATCATTCACTTAGAAACTCATTCTTAACCGAACAAATGAATCATTCAAACAAATAAACCTCAAATTAAAGAAATGGAAATCCAGTTGGAACCGACTGTATTTTCTTTTGTATTTTAAACTTGCGCCGACAACCTGGGAGGGATGATGCATCGTTAAATATTCCTTACTCACATATGAGTATGCGTGAGAAATAAAATCATTCACTTAGAAACTCATTCTTAGCAGAACAAATGAATCATTCAAACAACGAAACCTAAAATTAAAGAAATGGAAATACAGTTGGAACCAACTGTATTTTCTTTTGTATTTTAAACTTGCTCCGACAACCTGGGAGGGATGATGCATCGATAAATATTCCTTACTCACTTGTGAGTATGCGTGGGAAATAAAAACATTCACTTAGAAACTCATTCTTAGCCGAACAAATGAATCATTCAAACGACGCAACCTGAAATTAAAGAAATGGAAATCCAGGTGGAACCAACTATATTTTCTTTTTGTATTTTGAACTTGTTCTGGCAGCATGGGACATATGATGCATCGATTAATATTCCTTACTCACATGTGAGTATGCGTGTGAGATAAAATCATTCACTTAGAAACTCCTTCATCCTAGGAAACTAATCTGACAAAAGCTATAATCATATATTAAATGATTTTAATTTTTTATCTTATTATCCTACCCTATTTTTAACAGCTATAATTATTGCCAAAGCGTGAAGACAAGAGTAGGAAACCACACTGAATATCCAAATAATAGATAGATCTTATCTTTCAGCAACTTAAGAAGGAGGATGAAGCAATTTCTTCTTTATTTATAAAATTCCTCAATTAAATAATATATTTTGTGATTTCATCATGAAGTAACATTAAGAATATTCTTTAAAGAGGACAATTTTGATAGAAAGTCATTAATTTTATATAAGACTTTTCTTCTAACTGCACTTCACTTAAAAGCATATAATATCTAGAAATATAGCTGCGTTCACAAGAAAAGATCTAATTACGCTTTCAGCATTGATGTGCAACTTAATAATAGAATCGCAGGACAACAAGTTGGAACCGAGTATTAAGTACGTCAAACTAAACACTTTGAAAGAAATATGTCCCAATCACAATAATGCCTGTTTGGCAAGAGACTACGCGGAGACTTGTTCAAGAACACCCCAGAAGAGCGCCTAAGTTTAATCGATTTGATACTTCTCATTTTGACCAACTTCAGAATGTATTGAATTGAAATCTCCGCGGATATCGGAAAAGGCTTTCTCCGAATTAAATTAACCTCAAAGGATTGGACATGTTGAGACTTCTTTGATAGAAAGACGTCGAGATAATAACTTTTCGACACAGCGGAGTAATGTATTTGACATTTCGTAACCTTTCTATCTTTGAAGGTTATAAACAATTCTTAGGGTTGAAACGAATATGAAATCTTTCATGGCGGTGTGTCTGCGTTATTCAAATAAAACAAATAGTTAATTTGGTTTTAATCAGCATATTTTATCATTGGTCTGTTTTGGTTGGCAGTTTATTGGCATTGTGTCCTTCAAGGTCATAACGCGCAAATCTGACTGTTATGGTCAAAAATAAATTAATATTTTGAAAGTTATAAACAAGTAAAACTAAAATTTCATCAAAACTATTTTTGACAAGTTTTGTCATATTTATAATTGGCATCTAGTTTTCCGTGTAAAATATCAATTCCATTCCTTTCTATGAATTTTTTATCATTATTGTCCCTTTAAAATTTTTCTGGAATTTAAAAGTAACGCATACATAATAAGTAATTTTTTTCTGCCACTTACATTAATTTATTTACATAAGAAATGAAAAAGTGTTGCTTGACTGCATTATCACCAGAATGTATTTTTTGTTTCTTTAGCTTTAATTTGTAATTTTCCGAATCATAACTTTTTGCTTTTTTATTGTCCTGTTCTTGATAGAGACACAACATACTGATTTAAAATTAACTATTTAATGAAGAAGAAAAATTGAGTTTGCAGAAATCATTCGTTCTAAAACTAACGTTCAAACCCTACATTAATAATTTATACGTATATTGACTATGGGAATGGACTAATTATAACTAATTTAATATTAAACAGAAAAAATGAAAGATAGGAACTTAAAGAAAATTTTATCTTTGGTTACGAGATTATTTAAATTAATTTATAAAGCATTAACCCAGGAGAATATTAAAATACGCCTCATGGTAATTTTCCTTTGAAGTTCTTTATTTAGGCAGAATACCATTATGAAAGAAAGTCTTCAATAAACAAGTGATGAATGCAAAATTAAACCTTTAATCTTTTATTTCTATCAAATAAAAATATTAAAGGATCAAATAATGTTGCCAAACAGAGGAAAATTTGTGTATTCTGTGTCAGATTTTTTGTGTCCTTTGTTTAAAATGATTATCTTCTCCCCCTATTTGCCACTTTTCTTCTAAATACGCGATATAGTCCTTTAATGAGTAAACGAAATTAAATAAATTATATTTCTACCATTTAAATGCTTTTCAATAAATTTTTCATTCTGAAAATGTCTCCTCTAGATTTATACAAATAACTAAATCTTTTGTTACTAGTAGGCAAATGGAAACAATTAAGGTATCCGACTGGTTTAAAATCGTCGTTTTTGATGAAATTATCAAAAAAATTTTGTGACTTAATTGTGTAGCCTGTTTAATCAACTTTCTAAAACTGTCTCACTTTTTACTCTGCGTGAATTACAAATGGAGTTACAGCTGTTTTATTACCAAACTGTAAGCATTATTTTATGTTGGATGAAAATTTTGAATGTGTTTTCTGAGAAATGATGTTTTTGAGGAAAACCGTCGACCGTAACAATGATTTCTCAAAAAGTTATTCAAGTATTGATATGAAATTTTCTGAGATTGTTTTCTGTAATATGCTTGATGTTTTCCTCTAAAAACTAAGGCCAATTTTAAAATCAAGTATTATTTTTAAGTGCTTAAATATAAATGAAAAGCATTTTTTATGAAAAATTACCAGTTTAGTAACTACGTTTAGCTATATCTCAAAACTGTTTTGAAGTACAAGAAATATTTTAGAGCATAACACAGATAACTGTCATAAAAATGTACTCCTACAAGGATTTATATATATTTAGAATATGATTTTGTCTATGGCTGTTAGCGTAAGGCAAATATTTTAGTCATTTTTCTTCAAATTTCTCAGTTTTTTTAAAAAAAATATTATTTTGAAAGCCTAATTTTACAATATTTTCATAGTTTTAAAACATATGCAGTTGAAAAATAACATTAAAAGTATATATAAGTTATTTTCCAAAAAAATGTGTCCGAACACAGTCGGATACCTTAAGTTTCACTAGAATATTAGATCACATAATATTTATATTGTTTGAATTAATTCAATTATATTCGTAAAAACTCCCAGAAAAGAAAAGGAGAGAAAACGAATGATATTTACACAAAGAACTATTTATGAGCGATAAACGAGGTGTATTAAAAATTTGTAAATCTTTTCAATATTGGAAATATCATCTAGTAATTTTATTTCACATTTGCAACTTAAAATAAACGCTTGCTTTTATGTTTAATTTGTTTTAATTTATTTTGCTCCTACTAGTATATTTATCTTAATTTATAGATAAATGATATTGATTATGACACGTTGCAAGAAATCAGAGTACAATTTTTTAACTCTTTAATCCCGAGGCGACTATTTTCTTCTATCTACTTTAAAACCGAGACTTTCAGGGGGGACGCTACATGAATCGGACTCTCCCAAAATGGGTGGTCATTTACCCCACAACCCCACTCCTCTGCTATAACCTTCCCTTAAGGCGAACGGAAATGTCTGTGGTTCGCAAAGATAATTGCACCCCCTGTCGATCTCATCTCCTAAGCGATCTTAAAACCTCCCTTTCCCTCAAATGAAGCCAACCGCCTCAGACCGGCCTTCGTCGCTGTTAAGGGGAAATTTTTAGACCGCCCGGCCCGGCCTTCGTCGCTGTTAAGGGGAAATTTTTAGACCGCCCGGCCAGGCCTTCGTCGCTGTTAAGGGGAAATTTTTAGACCACCCGGCCCGGCCTTCGTCGCTGTTAAAGGGAAAATTTTTAGACCGCCCGGCCCGGCCTCGCTCGGTGTCAGAGATTTAAAGTTATAGAATGATACTGTAGTATGCAAATCAGTATTGGCGTAATAGGTACGAATCACCTGCAAGTACCAAAAATGATTATGTGAGCGCACGATACAGTTTTCACTGTATAAGTGATGTTGTATTGAGGTGGAATCGGGATACATCAGGAAGGGTAGTCCCAAATCCAGATTGCTAGAGACTTGAATGTGACCCAGCGGCATATCTAGCTTATGGAAATAGTTTAAATACATAAACCCTAGAAAACAGCTTGGACTATATCATCCCAAGGTTACCCCATCGGGGGGACACCGCGAGTTCGCGGAGGAGAGGCTGCCGTATAAGTAAGCAGGTTCTCGTCAACCCGATGGCACAATAATGGTGATGTGGGTCTTTGGGCCCACTTCCGATGACAGGTCGTATCCCGGTATAACGGGGGGTTGTTGCATGAGCCGCTCGTAATGGGGGCTATTATACAGGAACCACAGTGCCTGACTATCTGTTGCGGTGGCCGGTCATTCAGTTGCTACCCGGATGCTTAGGCAGGGCGGGGTGATGTTCCTTTGGTCTCTCTCATCCCAAGGTTACTTGAGAGTATAAAGGTTAAGCTCACAGAGAGCGGATGAATTGATGACGTCGCATTGGGAGCGCATCGCTTCGTCCCAGTGCTACGTAACGGAATAAATATCATGATTGTGAGTTTTCTTAGCATCCGAAAAACTTTTTATAAGCCTGATTTTTTGTGGAAACGTTGTTAAAGAGTCACAAATTACGAAAGAATAAAAATTTGGAGTGTTTAATCGAAAATTTTAATAAAATTCAGCGATCTTTCTGATATGATCTCTATGTAAGAAATAAAGAAATAATTACGTCGTTTGGTATATAATTTTTAAAACTAAATTTATCTGAGACATTGGATTTTTTTTAAGAAACTGGAGTATTAAGAATAATTTTATTTGCGATTATAAATTACACATTCGTTAAAATAATAATCTTTCATTTACTTCATGTAGTAAAAAATGAAATTAAATATCTTTGAAAAATTCCTTAAAATTAGCTTGCAATTTTTGCACGTATATATATATATATATATATATATATATATATATGTGTGTGTGTGTGTGATATTTAATTTTTTAACTTTCCTAAATAATCTTAACGACACCTCATTTTAAATACTTCTACTTTCATCATAATTAACGCACTACAACGTTCTTTTCAAGCCACGATGTTCTAAAGGGGAAATTCCCTTT
Organism: Araneus ventricosus; assembly: GCA_013235015.1. NCBI lineage: Eukaryota > Metazoa > Arthropoda > Arachnida > Araneae > Araneidae > Araneus > Araneus ventricosus. The sequence continues at coordinate 34,966 of BGPR01008678.1, read as the reverse complement.
TCTGGGTACTAAAGCGTTCTGCGCATTCATATCTGCCCTTTTTCACGCCAGCATGTAAGCTTTCAAGCTCGGGCGTAAACTTCTGAATACTGGTCATGGAGAAATACGAAAAAATTAAATACTTTACCTATGAAGAAATAACGTAATGCCTGAATAAAAGAAGATTTAAGCAAATATTGTCTCTTCCATGACCAAAGTGGACTACATGTCACCTTAGTAAAGCCTGATCTTATATATATAACATTTTCACACCTGAATAATAAAAATATATTAAATAAAATCCCTCGAGCAATGCAATAATCAATATTTTCTTGCAATATTAGTAATAAACGTTTGTCTAATTGCTATGTTTTAAACGGAATGATAATAACAAAACTTATATTAAATACCTCAGATAAGAATATGTCCGCTTCGATGGCAATGAATTAAGTAGTTTCCAAAGCTTATTTTCGTACAATACGAGAAATCAGTCTATAGCAGTTTTCAGAAAATTATGTTCAATCCCAATTTAGAGTGTCCATCTGCAACTGATTAAATCTTTTATTCATCATTTCATTTGATGACAAAAAAAAATTTTGTAATAGGCTTTGGTTTCAGAACTGTTATTATTATTTCCAGAGGAACCAAGCAATTCAGATTTTAAATCACGATTATAGTCGTGAAGTGCTGAGAGAAAATTCAAACATTTGTGTCATTAAAGAGATTTTTTTCTTTTGCATCTGGAAATCCAAATTTCCTTAGCATCAGGATCTTTCGGAAATGACTGAAAAGAAATGTTTTTGCATTTCGAATTTTTCAAATGCATCGTAATCCGACAACACCAAATCCAGACATTACATTAACTTTAAATTCCTTCTATAAAACTATGACATTTGCTCTGAAAGGAGGCGTTTTTAAGTCTTTAGCTTACGACCTAGAGGAAAACTCAAAAACCTCTCCCTAACAATCAAGCGATCTACTCAGCTCTGAATCATACGAAAAGTATTTATAATAAAACTAAATTTCCCGCCTTTTAGTTTGATATGTGAGGATAAAAATAAACAAGACAGAAACTCGACTCCAGACTAAATATAAATAAGCCCAAAAGATCACATTATTTATTTTCGTACATCAAAAATTCTTATTGAGCAGCAAAGAAAAAGCAAATAATATTTAAAAAAAGCGAATCTATTATTTGGAACTGCTGTAAAGTAAACAAAAAGAGAAGAACCAGGAATCATTTTCATTACGAAAAAAAGTACATACCTAATGCGCGGAATTTATAATCAATAAAAAGTTGGGTTGTGATGTAAAATGACGAGGATACAATAACGAACCATTTTATTCGGGTATTTTAACCATTTCTTGCAGATGGAATACATTTATTTCTTTATTTCTAAACCGCGTCGAATAGAGGAGAGTTTCGGAATCTGTCCCAATATAACGTAATGCGCGTAAAGACCTGCGCATAGCGTTTGTGGACCTCCCCTGAGATCATCCATGACACGCGAAGGCTAATGAAGATCGATATTTGCGCGCATTACAACGAAATATAAAATTAGTGAAACAGCATCTTGGCTCTATCTTACAAATTTTGCGGCTACAGGAAATCGAATTCGAAGTGTTGACTATTTCCTAAATGCTACTTAATTTATGTCTTTTTCCAGGAAAATTTGCTGTTTGCATTTCTCTCACTTCTGAGAAGAACCCTTTCAACATGTTGCAGAGAAACATAGATCAGTGAACGATTATTGCATTCAATGATTAGACCTGGAAAAGCCGAGCTATTCTCTGATAGAACGGTCTCCTTTTCATCTGAAGAGAATTCAGAGACTTGCTATCTCTATCCTCTAAAATTCCGGAAAGAGATAATTATAGAAACTAAAGCTTGTTCACAGATTTCTATATATTTCGCAGTGTCTCTGTGACTGCTGCGACGTGTAAGGATGATATATTAAATCCTTATGTTTACCTTCCTAGGGTGTAGTGGGCCCTAATTTCATTTCATTCAGGCTACAAAGCTTGACCACATTGGGATCATTTGGTTCCTGAATGGATTGGGTGGCTAGATCTTCAGACTTAAACCGTATTGAATATATTTCAGACGCTGTTCCAAGGACAGTTGTAATTAGATTTCGTCCATTCAGAACTACGCTTAGCCTGAAAACAGCATTATTGGACGACTTGGCTAGAATTAGGAGTCTATTCTTGTACCCCCGGTTGGGTTGGGAGACGTCACTTTTTCCGTTGTTAACGGCCGGGAAAAGTGACGTCTCCCAACCCAACCGGGGGTACCAGAATAGACCCCTTACATTGCTACCCAGGTAGCACAACACATTTCTCCATATTGTACAATATTGTTCGACATTATATAATATTATATGATATTGTACAATATTATACAATATTGCGAATATTGTACACTATCTTTGTGCTACTGGTGTACTCAAAAATTATTTCGCTTTCCAATGAACGAGCATTCACAGCTTGAATTAAGGTTCCAAGAACATTATAACTGTAAGAGGGCGCCATACCCTCTGTTAACCCATATTTTTCAATTATTGCAACATTTGTTTTTGAACTTCCACCTGCTCTGATGTGTCCTATACTATACTATACTATACTATACTATACTATACTATACTATACTATAAATGCTCTATGACAATTATTATATTAACCTATTCATATATATAATTTCATTAATATATGTCTAGTGTTTCTGGAAATATCGTCAAAGAGGGAAATTTTTCTTAAATCTTTAACAGATTTCATCTTTTTATACTTTAAAATCACTCATAATCAACCCTATACTCTTCATTGATTAAAATTTTTGAATTTATTAATATTTTAGTATTGAAATTTTATGTAAATTTAATAGTTAATGAATTAATTTTATTACGAATGTTTTAGTCAAATAATGAAGGTTTTTAATTAAAATCTTAGAAAAATTTCTGTTAACTTTAATGTACATCATTATTTTTAAAGTTAAAATAAAAATAATTTTTATATATTTATTTCCTTTAGATTCCTATAAGTATATATTTTAAAATATGGATAAAAATACAAACTTCTTCATAACACCATGGAAAGGAAATACAAACACAGACATATCTCAAAATTTATTTTTTATAAACTGTCTTGAAGAGAAATCTTAATTTCTGAAAGTAAAGAAATTAACAAAATCCTTCTGAATTTAATTTTTATGTTCAAATATTTGCACATCCTGGAGAACGACTGACATAAAATAAGAGCGATTTCAATTAAAGCATTAGCTTAAAGCAAGCAATAGTAGACCATAACCAGTTCAAATTAACATAACCGAATGGAAAATTCTGCTGAGTATTCATTTGGAAATTATAAATAGAGAAAGCGGAAGTATAATTTTTTAATCACATTCTTTTTGTCTTATATTAAGAAATCTGTGCTTTATACGAAAACGAAGATGATTCCATTTGAATGAACAACGTCTAGACATAAACTCTATATCTTTATTTTATAAGCATTTTTATGAGCTTTTATTCAACTTGACTGTCGTGTCCTCAAAGCTTGAGATCGATTTCTTACCCACTTCCAATCGAGCTACAGCTTTGTAATTTAGCGCAGTGGGGGGGTTTCCGGTGACTTTACGATAGTATGCAAAAAAAATTTTGCAATCTATACCAATTTTAAACCTAACAAAATGATATTAAAATTTTAGCTCTATATTTGGGCGATAACGTTTGGAAGGTGGTAACATCACGTTAAATAGGGTTAGTTATAACAACACCACGAAGCTAACAGAGAATACTGTTCAGCAGCGGATTCCGTGACTACCACTTTTGGACGATTTTACACCGGAAAGGGATGTCAGGCAATGAGTCATATGAGTGCATTTCCGGAGTTCTTTATTAGATCACGCTCAGTAAAATGTAAACATCACCCTTCCATTCTTCACTTTCTCCCTATTTTGATGAAAATAACTCCGCCCGGCGCATGCGCAAAAGGGCGGAGGGTTTCCGAATCCGTTGCTATACAATACGCTATATTTGCGGCACTGCACCGATGAATGACGGAATAACTCGTGTTTCTACGCGTCTTGGGTTTACTTTTTATTAGAATTCGCCAACAACCACAAGTAGTTTTTTGTTTTACGTGGTGTTCGCCAAACATTTCGCACTCAAAGCAAAATGAGAAAGTTGTTTACATCGATTCTCTTTTTTTCCCATTACATTGTTGAGAATAATTGTAAGTTATCATGTAATATATTACGGATTTATATTTCAGGAAGTTAATGTCATTAAATCATTATACAAATGTAATTGTACATATGTATATAATGATAATTTTAATGTTTGTTTTATATTGGATAGTTTAATAATTTAATTTGGTTTACTGTGCCTAACATATCGTGCGTATGCGTGTCAGCCGACACTAAAAAGTAGAAAATAAAATAAATAAAAAGTTAAGGTATAAGCTTTTATTTATGCGAAAAAATGAACGCAAATTTGGAAATAATTTTTCTGATTACAATAAAATGCATGGTTCGAATAAAAACGTGGGCGCCTTATATAGCACCTTATATTTTGTGTATATTTTCTTAAACAAATGGAATATTCCTAGAAAGTAAAGGTGCCCACGCTTTTATTTGAACCATGCATTTTATTGCAATCAGAAAAATTATTTTCAACTTTGCGCGTTCATTTTTTCGCATAAATAAAAGCTTATACATTAATTTTTATTTATTTATTTTATTATTATTACATTTTCCTATTAATTTAACGTAATTGCTGCATTCCAGATTTTTCTTTATTTTCCTCACTTCAATTTACATAAGCATTTCTAATCTTTTCTATTAATAAAAATACATAATAATGTGTAATTCTCTTCTTGTTTTTGTCAAAATTTTTATTTTTATATCATAGCAGTATTTTTCAACTTTCTTTTTTGTCTTCGCAGCTGCAGCTGATTTCCGATAATTTTGAACATTCCGAAAGAAAAGGCAAAGTAAAATTGTTTGTTTTAATTTAATTTACAGTTTGTATTCTTGTAAAAGAATTAAAAGCTATCATATAAAGAATAAAACTGAAATATGTTGATATTTATATAAAATCTTTTCTTGCTCTTAGCTGTTAATTAAAGCAGAAAGGTTTCGAAAAATTAAGAAAAATCAGAAAATATGCGATTGCACCGTCAAAATTAGTTTTTTTCGAAAAATCACGCAGCATACTTAAAAATAATTACCGCAATTAACAATAATTAACTAGTTAACCGCAATTAACTAGTTAAGCTGTTGCCGTTTCAACCTCATCAGACACGTGGTCGAAAGCTGACTTTAAAATCGTCCATAGTTTCTGCAAGAGAAAACATGGCTGTGAAATTCCGAGTAGGCGATTTCTTTCAAAAATATGAGTATGTAACATCATGTATCTGAAGAATTACGATGGCGGGCCATTGGACCAATACAATGGCGAATTCAGGGGGGGGGGGGCTATCGGGCTACAGCCCCCCCAGAGCCAAGCCAGAAGAATTCTTGACATTATTTAAAATCATTTCAACTGTTTTTTCTTAATTTCCCTCTTTTAAAAAAATAATAAAAACGTTTCAACATTGCTTTCTGGCTTGACAGGCTGGAAAATTTTCCTATTTTTGTAGTCATTCCACTTGTACTTGTAGCTTTGACGCGGTCGAAGACATTTTTTGGCTAGTTATTTCATTGTAATTTTTATTAAATTATAGAAAGTATTGTATTGTTCTTTATGATTCTTATTGTCAGGTGAGTCAATTCTGTAAAGTTAAAGAGTTTTGGTTTACTTTAGTCTTGAGGTTTGACATTCGTCACGGCGATACAAAATTTTTATGACCTCAGCCCCCTCCAGACCCGAATCCTAGATTCGCCACTGGACCAATAGAAGTAAGCCAGAATCAATCCTGTTTAGGAGGCTGCCCTCCTGTGATTAGTATATAGTGGACTGCATTTATAAGAAAAGAATTAACTTCTAGAAAGTACAGCAAGTGCCGCAGATGACTGCTGGTTTCAGCTAGCTTCAAGAAGGAACAGAACTGCTGTAACAACCCACCTTAGATTTTCTCTTGTAGCAGCCACTGAAAAGCTGGCATCCCGATCAACTTTGCGCAGATAGCTTCATGAAGGAGGGTTGCATGCTAGACGTCTAGCAGTGTGTATATCCATCACACCACAATACCAAAATGAAAGGTTTAATTGTACACGTGCACATGTGAATTGGAGTGCAAGTTAATGGAGGTTTGTGCTTTTAACTAAAGAGTCTAAATTTTGTTTGCAAAGTTACTCAAGAAGATTAAGGAGACTTAAATCTGCTAATATATCAGTCACATCCATGAAGCATACAGGTTTCGTGAGTCCAGTGTATATGTTTCGGCAGGCTCCTTTTTATGGATCACCTCAAAACGTAGTCTCAACGATCAGCTATATAGAGACGGCATTCTTGGTCAGTTCTTTGATCTAACGCAGATGCAGTGGGTTGCTTCTTCAGCCTACATCTTGATAATACTAGACCACACAGGGCTCGGTTGGGAGGGGGGTATTTTTGAGGGACTTTTGTGCGTATGGGTTGGGCAACACATTCTCCGGCCTTCAGCTCGATTAAGCATAATTGCGATGCTCCAGAGAGAGATATTGGTACTGTTAATCAGCCCTCTGTAGCTCTGCAGACTCTTCGAAATTCTTTGGGCCTTGCTGCCAACTGAAAGCACAAACATCATCATTCTGCCAAAACTATTAAGCTGGGTACGGTATTCATCTATACTCCATTCCATTCCATTTGTCCCAAGAATGGTTTTCCCCCCGCCCATTCAAGTCGAATAATGAGGCACGTCATTCTCGGAGGTTCCAAAGTGCGCTACCACCCCTCTTTGACCTCCCTACCGTTGTTCTTCGATCCGCCTACCGTAGCTCTTCGATCCCCCTATTTCTCCTCCCCCACATTGCGGATTTCCGATTTTCTAGCCACGTCGAGAGGTCCCAATATAGGCAGATCCTTTCATGCGACGCTATCCTCGCATCGAGGCCCCAATTTGGAATCGGTGCATGGATTTTGTTGGATTTCGAGTTCATTGGAAGTTCAGCTTTGCCATTCCGCTATGCTGATTTCCATTGGTATTTAAAACTGACGATTGCTTTGTCCTTCCCGTGTTCCAAAAATTCCATTTCGGAAGAGATGTGAATGACCTGCTTTAGAGGACATCGCACTCCTTAGTGATGTTGATCACATATTGAACTCAACTGCCACGATTCTTGGTATGTTTTCAACTTGTGTGCTTTCAATACAGAAATTAAACTCATTGTTTCTTGTGCCCAGATAGTGATGGACTGTTTCATTAATATTTTGTCAAATTTTATTATATAATCAGACGAATAGAAATTTCACGATCACTATTTTTCTTATTTTTGGGAACCAGGATTTATCGATTGAAAAAAGAATAATAATGAAAATAAAAAATTCTGTACAAGTTTTTAATTCACGATGCGCAAAGAAAATAACGCAAACTATTTCGAAATCATTTGCTCATATTCCAGAAAAGTATTTGTATTAAAATGAACTACTGATAGAATATCTTTGTAAACCTTGTAATTCAGAAAAAAAATCATTGATAAAGAAAAATAGTCCAGATCATGCAACATTTTGTTTTAACCAGGTTTAATCATTAAAAAGCTATTTTTTTTATTTGAAAGCTATTTTGATGAACATTGAATATTTCTGACTATATTGATATTACCGAAATTTCTGTGAAAAAGTTTAGGTTTTAAGAGGTACTGTTTACAATATAACCAGAAGAAAACTAACAATAAATAATATGTAAACTAAGAGACGAAAAGACAGAATAAATAAAACCATTCTATAAGGAACGGAAGGAAAAAAATCGAAGATCTCTTTACAGAAGATGGAAGTTATTAAATATGCAAAATCATTCTTATCTAAAAAAATGCCTTAAGAAGGAAAATTTGTGTTGTTTAAATAATGGTGCCATTTCGAAAATTTCTTTAACAATAAATATTTAACATTGTATATATGACAATAATTTTTACTCTTCTTTGAGGAAATATTTTGAAACTCACAGAAACACTGAAATATTTAATAATAATACAAAAGACTGCAACTTCCCTTACTGAGTTTATTGAAATGAACACTAACAAAAAAACTTGAAAATATCACAAACATAGAGGGTGTAATTTAACCCTAATCCCTAGAGAAAAGATCTAGCTCTCGCTTCTCTCTCATGTGTTTATTTATTTAACACTCATGAGCTCACTCAATCAATGGAGTTTCTTCTCTCTCATGTGTTTATTTATTTAACACTCATGAGCTCAATCAATGGGGTTACTTCTCTCTCATGTGTTTATTTATTTAACACTCATGAGCTCACTCAATCAATGGGGTTTCTTCTCTCTCATGTGTTTATTTATTTAACACTCATGAGCTCACTCAATCAATGGGGTGCAATGAGCATAATAACCGACAGGGAAGATACACATTACACAATTACATAAATTAATTAAAACATAGGAAATTAACAAATGACATAGATTAGAATTTACAACAGGATTTAGATTAATATAGAACTGAATTCAGAACAAGCTAGAAAGAAACCTTAATTTAAAATTATTGTAACATATGCAAAAACAATAATATGTGTATAATCTATATACATAAAAGATAAAGGGACTAACTGATTTATCACCGAATTTCCCAAACCACTAGGTCTATAAATTTGAAACTTGAAACTGGTTGCTTCTTGGGTAGTAGGTGCTCACTAAGAAAGGATTTACCGAAATTTTAATTAGAATTTAAATTAATTAAAAATTACCCTAAATTTTAACGTTTTAACAATAACTTCGTAGCCTATTATCTTACAGAATCCATTTTACATCATTTTAAAGATAAAAAATAGCTTCTCAATTACACCAATTGCATTTTTATGCAACGTTCTGTTTAATTTTAATTAATTTTTAAAAGTGTTTTCAAACACAATATCCAACAATGCTCGAATTTTTATTACCTGCAAACTTTATGGAGCATGCGCAAAAACATCCTTTACAGATTTAAAACAAAAAAGACAAAAAGTAAAACACAAACTCATGTTCTCACATCTCAGAGGATATTCTTACAGTATAAAACAAGAAAGTGTATATGATACAACATAAATTCCGTTCGCGCCCGCTTTTGGTAGCGCTGTCAGTTCCTTACAGTAATAGTTTATTCTGGACTCCTGCTTTGTCTCTCTAAGAACATGGCGGACATGAAAGAATAAAGGTTCAAAAATTTATGGAAAAATAGGGAGTGCATTTTGCGACATGAAAAGATCTTCAGATTCTGTGGGGACATGTGCAATAGGCTTAATCAGTACTGAGTCTTTCGACTTGATTGGAGTGTTCCGGTTTCTGGAAATTTTTATTATTTTCTTCGACTTTTTGTCCTTCTAGTAATTGGTAAACTGTTCTCGAGTTTTCGACGGTTTTAGGAATTGTTTTGTTTTCTTTTAGATCGCTATCTTGTCCATTGTAAAGTTTTTGTTACATCTATTTTGTGCTTCTGTTTGGTTTTTGTAATGCTTATTTTCTGTCGATTTTTGTTTGAAACTGTTTGGTTTTAAATTCTATTGATTTTAATTTGGTTATCTTAATTTTTTGTATGTGTTTTGTGTTTTTAATGTTTAGTTCTTTTGCATTTTTGCTCTTTGAGTTTTTGCGCTTTGTGGTTTTGCTCTTAATCTTTTTGTGTTTTGTGTTTTTAATCTTAAGCTTTTCGATTTTTTGCTCTTTGGGTTTTTGCGTTTTGTAATTTTGCTCTTAATCTTTGTGTGTTTTGTGTTCTTAATGTTAAGTCTTTTGTGTTTTGGCTCTTTGCGTTTTGTGTTTTTAATGTTTAGCTTTTTAAATTTTTAATCTTTGAGTTTTTGCGTTTTGGGTTTTTTCTCTAAATCTTTTTGTGTTTTTAATGTTAAGCTTTTTGAATTTTGGCTTTTTGCGTTTTGTGTTTTTGCTCTTAATCTTTTTTTCTTTGTGTTTTTGCTTTTTATCTATTTTTTTTGAGTTATTGTCGTAAACGATGATTTTTAAATCGTTCTGCTCATCTCTTAGGGTTCTTTGTAAATTCTTTTTTAATGTATTTAATCTCTTTTGTTTTGTGTTTCCCCTCCAGCCTGTGGAAGGCCTTACACCCTCTTCGGCAGGATGAGCCGGGGAGGGTTGTAAATAAATAAATGAAAGAACAACATCGTTTCGAATTTAGCCTATTTCCTAAATTGTCAACATGGATTTCTTCTCCTCTTTTTATTCTTTTACGAATACTTTCTAATTTTAATGGTGGATGGATGTTTAAGTGCTTTTTTGCATCATTCTTAATAATTAATTTTGTATAATTCTTAAGATTAAACTAATAATTTAATTTTAACATATGTATTGTTTTAAAATTATATGTGATTGAAAACAACGAACGTTTGGTGCATTAATAAATTTTAAAAAATATTTTCCTGCTGTTTAAAAAAATCTTTTATGACAGTCTGAGAAACTACTAGATATTAAAAATATTTCGAGCAAAAGATTTTCTCATTTTAATTAAAAATAAAAACTCAGTCGATTTTTTGTTGGAATTCTGGCGAGTGCTTATCTATATAAATCAAACTGAAGTACCAACATGTTTAAATAAATTTTGTGTCATTTAAAAAAATTATTAATCACTTATAGGGAAAATTAGCTTTCATCTGTTTTTTGCATGTTAACCATCAAGACTCACATCTGAGATTCGAATCATCTATTTAAATAGCTGACCCTTTATCTGCCATCTTTTAACTACAGTAGAGGTTTTATAGTTAGAAGGGGTCATCTAATTAGAAAATAGATGTGACGTCCTATATGGTGATTAAAGTGTTAAAAATCGTTTGTTTCACTTGATATTTTCGTTTTAATTAAACGTTTCAGACAACAAAAATGTCACGACTTCCAATGATGGTCGTATCAAGTAAAATGGACGTTAAAATGTAAATAATTATCAATTTGAACGGATGGTTTGAAATATTTTGTAAAATTGTAAACAACAATTATTTTGTTTTAATTCAATCGAAAAAGATGAATATTTTTGTAAAAAGAGTGTAAATAATTAGTTGAGATTTTTCCATCGCCATGAAAGGTTGCTTTTTTATGTTGATCTTCTCTTCATTGGGCATGGATATCGGTTCAATAATTATACTTTCAGATAGCGGCGGGTCCCCTTCTTGAATCGTTTTCGGCCCGGGAAACTGAGGTATTGTTTAGCAACGAATTCGGAAACCCTCGGCGCTCTTGCGCATGCTCCGGGCGGGGTTATTTTCATCAAAATAGGGGGAAAGTATAGAATGGAAGGCTGATGTTTACATTTTACTGAGTGAGATCTAACAAAAAACTCCGGAAATGCACGCATATGACTAGATCAGTTTTATACGAGAATAATTATTTAAAACTTTAAACCTAAATTATTTAAATCAAGCTGGATGGTTGAACTAACAAGTCGTCCACTTGATTCTTGATGTAATATGCTATGTTGTTGTTAGATCAGTTTTATATGAGAATAAATATTTAAAACTTTAAAACTAAATTATTTAAATCAAGTTGGATGGTTGAACTAGCACGTCGTCCACTTGATTCTTGATGTAGTATGTTGTGTTGTTGTTAGATCAGTTTTATATGAGAATAATTATTTAAAACTTTAAAACTAAATTATTTAAAACAAGTTGGATGGTTGAACTAGCACGTCGTCCACTTGATTCTTGATGTAATATGTTGTTTTGTTGTTAGATCAGTTTTATATGAGAATAATTATTTAAAATTAAATTATTTAAATCAAGCTGGATGGTTGAACTAGCACGTCGTCCGCTTGATTCTTGATGTAATATGCTGTGTTGTTGTCAGATCAGTTTTATATGAGAATAAATATTTAAAATTAAATTATTTAAATCAAGCAGGATGGTTGAACTAGCACGTCGTGCACTTGATTCTTGATGTAATATGTTGTGTTCTTGTTAGATCAGTTTTATATGATAATAAATATTTTAAACTTGTGTTCAACTGATTATTCAAAGAATAAAACACTAGGATCAAGTCTCCCTATCATTAAGGAGACTAGACCGTATGTGATTTCAAGAAATTTATTTACTTTATTCTTCAGTGAGATGCCTATTTATCACGAGTATACATCTCATTCTTAAAAATTGACACTTTTATGAGGTTAACCAACAACATATTTGAGAAATATTATAAAAATTAAAATTGGGTACAATTCTCTCTTTTTGCCCTATTATTGCCAAAACTTATATTCAATTTTTCCTATTTAAAATCGTAAAATTCATAATTGCATCACAATTTTAGCAAATTACTACAAAGATTACAAACCATCCGAAGGAAAAAAATAAAACTGTTTTTCATTTCGGAAAATATTGATGTGTGTTATCTTCAATGTTTACAGATACAGAAATCTTGAAATTACTATATCATAATTAAATTAAAAATAACCAGAATTTTAATCATTAACTTTTTAAATTCATTGTCAATTTTCTCCTCATAGACTCATTGATTTTTGATGGCTTAAAATATTGATTAATATTGTCTCCTTTGGTTTGTTTTGGAATTGAAATTGTGAAATAACCATCAAAAACTTGAAACCAAAACTCAACTGAATTAATTTGATATTGAAACACTTTTACAATAAGTTGTAATCAAAACTAATACTTCCACCAAATGAATCATGTATCAAAATACAATAAGTCTGAAATTTTATCCTATACTAATCCATCAATTAAATAAATATTTTCAGAATACTGAAGGTAAAAATCTAATTTTATTTCAAATAAATTGACTACTTAGTATTGTACGGAATTTTAATGGTAATATGTAATAGTGATGCCTAACGGTGGAAACACAGCAAATTCCAGATGTGCAAAAATGCACAAAAAGATTCGATTTTAAACAATGTGCAAAATATAAAAAACATTTTATTAAGACAATACTTAGCTTCCTATAGATGTTGACATGCTTGTTTTATTGACATCAGGATCCAAACAAAATCGTAAAAAAAAGTAAAAAATGGCGATGATTCTCTTAGTATTTACAATAAAAATGAGATGAAAACATTTTAATACTTAAAACACATTAAGATTGTTAATGTAAAATGAAAATTATTATTAAGTTTCTAAAAATATTTTGAGAAAGTATTTATAAATATTTTTTTCTATTTGTGACCACAATAAAGATTAAGTTTTCTTCCTACCAAACCTCCAAAGAAACCATCAATCATTAATCGAACATCTTCAAAACCAGTTTGTTCTAGTGAATTTCCCCTTTTTTCCGGCTATGTTTATGTTCATGATACAAGTTAATTACAAATATAACATTTTTAAATAAAGCATTGTTGTAGCAATGATACAAAAATTGTGATTCTATATTAGATGCCTTGTTATTATACAAAATCCTTTCTTACCTATTTATTAATTAACTTTCTTTATCTAGTATGAGGAAATTGTATATTAAATTCCGATTTTAGAACAGGGCATAAGGTATACAAATTTCCATTACTTAATTGATGTATAGCTTTTGCAATCGACTCAAAATACTAATTTTAGAAGTAAAAATAAAAAAGATGGCATTAAAATAAAATATTGGAAAATTATATTTACTGAAAACTGAAATAAGTAGTTAAAAAATTCAAATTCTTTTAGTAAAAGTTCAGCGACCTAAATGTTCTTGAGAGATATTTTGTCAAAATTGAAATTAAGTACGGAAATCATTGTCTTATGATTGAAAAACATTGCCTCTTTCCTGTTGAAAAACCCATCAAATTTCAATATTAGTTTAAACGTAAACAAGGCTTGAAAGATTACTTCCTAAAATGTTCCTTTTAAAATTTATATTAAAGAGCATCCACCTAACTGCCAGCAATAACAAAATTATTAATTTTCTTTCATGGTTGAAAATTTAATTTCGTATAAAGAAAGAGGCAGGAAAAAAGTTAATAATGAAATTCGCATTTTAAAGCAAACTCCGTTTTATTATTACAGATATAAAAATGTGTTACACACTCATAAATACTCCTCCTAAATAAAACGCTTCTTGCAAGTAATTCGCCTCGCTTTATTTCTTGCGCCACGAGGAAAAAAAATCATAAAACTAAGTCTAATGGCTCAAATTTATGTTATGTATTTCCGCTTAAAATGAGAATCTAGCAGAGTAATTTGCAAAGGCCGCCGAGAAATTCAGGTTTTGGTAAGGCGCCGTAAAATTGGAAATTCATCTATAATGAGCTGTAAAGATCTCACCTCGTTGGTTTTAGAATCACTTCTTTATTTGGAATTTATGCTCAAGTCTTCTAGATGTTCCTCGAGAATTTTAGTTTGAGTAACTTCCGCAAAATATTCATCTTCATTTCCGCATTTTATATCAGGAATTGCTAACAAGCAAAGTTTCGGAGGACAGAAATGATGTAAGCTTTGATCTTTGAAAGAGTTTCTTTAAATTATCTTTTGAGTATGTTTGATCTGATATGATGAGAAGTTTGGGAAGAGTTGGTTTAGAATTTAATGTTTGATACTAACAAATGCATTTTTAATAGCAAATCAATAATGGTGTGCCAAGCTCAGTGTTTCCAGAGCGTAATCTCGAAAACTGCCATTTTAATATGAACGGAAGTTAATAATGCGATGGTTATTAAGGGTAAGCAACCTTCCTTTCCTGTCTATTAGTGTAAAGTAAAATGAAGTTGGGTTTTCAGAAACTTATTAAATCAATGAAAAATTAATTGCATTGTTTAAATATGTTTTTTTTCTTTTTTCTGTCTTAGAAAAATTTTAAATCCATTTAGACAGTTTTAATGCATAATATTTTTATAAGTGATACGAATATGGAAAGTATCCTGCGCAAAATTAAGAAAATTAATGTGATCCCTAATACAGGGTATTCATTATTATATTTATAATGATAAACATTAATGTTAACTTATTAACCCATTTAGTGCTAATTAGATACTCAGTTATTAGAATCGGTTTAAAAAAAATTCAGAAAGAGGAGTTAAATTTTAGTATCAAAGCATGATTGACTCTAACTGTTTATATTCAAAACAAATTTCTCTAAGGGCCGTTCAAATGTGCATAAAGCACTTAAAGGGAGTATAGTGATGCTTACGTAAGACATTAAAATCACTTTATTTCCATCTCTTGTAACTTCACAAATAATTTAATTTAAAAAAATCCGTTGAAAAAAAAGTTAAGGTGACAAAAGAAAATTAAACTTGATTTTGGTAAGCAAACTTGAGGTGTAAGTAAGTCAAACTTACATTTTTCCATTTTAAGCCGAGTTGGAGTTTTTTTATTGAATTAAGTCTAAAATTTTTTAATTGGGTTATTACTGTTATACGTTTGTGCAGAACGTGGGGGTTGCAGGGTATAACACATGAAGGTATAAGAGGGGTTTTACGTTGCTTATTTTTTTTTGCTGACAGGGGAGGGTGGTCAAAAATACCAAAAAAATGCTTACGTAATATTTGGACAGCCCTAATAATAAGGATTAGCACCATAAATGACAAATTGATTTTAGCTCATTAAAATAATAAATAATTTATTTCAGTCCAATCTGATTGAACTATCATACTCTAATATAAATCCTTCTAATGCATTTATTGCGCAATAAAAATTTAGTAAAAATCTTATTAATGCAATTATTGATATGTGTAAAAGTACCATTTTTTTTTTCCATGTTGTTTTGGCTTCGTTGTTTTATCTCTTCTTCTTAAGGGGTTTACATAATAATAAGTTATTTATACTGACACCACCTCCTTAGGATGATCCTGCGTATGTGAATTTATTCAGAATTAATATCGGATTTAAAATTTGAAAGGATGTCTCCAATTTTTGTGTCTCCCAACTTCTCACCCACTCATTTTAGCTATTTCCTGTTACTACATAAATGCATTACTTAGACGTATTTTTTTCAAAATACGATGTTGGATAAGATACAGTATAGATTATTTGATATATTTGAGACAGTGGGAACCATACTGTATTATAATGGGCTTGTTAGAAATTCATTCCTCCCGGTAAAATGATTGTTAAAAGCTTTAGGAAAAAATCGACGAGGCGGGGCTCAAATACAGCTGACGAAGAAGACATTTATATTTGCTTAGCGATGAATCAATTTAAACAAAAAGTATAATAACTGTAACAGAACAGTTATTATTCATTTTTGCTGAAATCTTAAACAAAATATGTATATATCAGTTTTCTGCAATAAAAAATAATTTGAAAGATTTAATTTCATTTTAATACTTTTATTCCACCCCTTGGTGATTAACTCCTTAATGACGCAAAATTGTAGTAATAATAACATTATTCAAGAGTTTTCTATCTTATACTTTTTTTATCTGTCCAGTAGATAACAGATACATATGCAGTAATACAAGGTTTACGACGTTTAAATTCAATTTATAGTTTAAAAGAAATTTTTAAAAAAACAATGTATGATATTTTATGACTTTCTCTACTTTCTTTATGAAGTTAATGGATATCCTGATGGGACATTCAATTATTGGTTTTCTTTATTATTACCTCATACTTTCCTAAAGTTAAGCGAATAAAATAGCTTAATAAATCTGTATAAAGCATTTATTAAATTTTTTAAATGCAAGGAATATAAGGAGAGGAACATAGGCGGGAAAGGAAGAAAGGTATGGGGAGGCTTTGGCAGAATTAATAAAACAGGATGTCACGAGTCGTTGACGAACTTAAAGACATCCCTATTAACTTTAAGATGTGTGCGATAACTCTGACGTTGTCGGTATTTCTGAATGCCGTACAATATCGTGAAAGAATATCATGTCTTCCTTGTACAGCATTACTTGTGCTATTAAGGAGGGATGTCAACACACAAGAAAAAGTCATTCTTGAATTAGAGCAAGAGTCAAGGAAACTCAAAGAGAGGGCCTATGGGGTTCTTTGTTCAGTTAATTAATAAAGTCTTGGGTACACCAGATGAATGAGCAAGACTGATTTGAAATGCAATCAATAATTTAATGATATGCAGATTTTATAACTGCGCAACAACAACCCAGATGCATGAATAACAGCATACGAAGTCTGCGTGCTTCAGATAGCAGTTTCTTCACATACTTTTATATTCCTCAAAAGTTTATTTGCTGAAACTGATACCTGTGACCTTATCGTATCTGTTGTTACTATGTAAAATAGCTCCATATTTGGATAGACTGTGACCATTAACCGATAATACTTTAATAAAACACAACAACGTAAACAACTTTTGAAAGAACAAAATCAGTGCTCCCGATCATGTAAATTCAGTGCAGCATTTCCCGGATCATTCCACGTAGGTGAGTGATTCTAACTAAATGAATAGACACCTTAATGGGTATCAAAATAACACTTGTAAAACACAACAACTTGTAAGAAACAACTTTTGAAAGAACAAAATCAGTACTCCCGATCATGTATTGGAATGCAGCATTTTCCCGGATCATTCCACGTGGGTGAGGTGATTCTAACTAATGGACATGGGCTGTAATGGGCGGCAAATAACACTTTAATAAAAAACACAACAACATAAACAACTTTTGAAAGAACAAAATCAGTGCTCCCGATCATGTAATTCGAATGCAGCATTTCCGAGATCATTCCGTAGGTGGTGATTCTAACTAAATGAATAGACTGTAATGGGTATCAAATAACACTTTTAATAAAACACAACACAACGCAAAACAACTTTTTTGAAAGAGAACAAAATCAGTGCTCCCGATCATGTAATTCCGAATGCAGCATTTCCGGATCCATTCCACGTAGGTGAGTGATTTCAGCAAATGAATAGACTGTAATGGGTATCCAAATAACTACTTTAATAGAAACACAATAACGTAGCAAACAACTTTTGAAAGAATAAAATCAGACACTCCCCGATCATATGTGAATTCAGATGCGGCATTTCCCGGATCGTTTCCACGTGGGTGAGGTGATTCTAACTAAAATAGAATAGAACGTAATGGGCAACAAATAACACTTTAATAAAAACACAACAAGAAGCTAAAAAACAACTTTTGAAGGAACAAAATCAATGCTTTCGATGGCGTAATTTGAAGCAGCATTTCCCGATCATTCGCGTAGGTAAGTGACTCTAACTAAATGAAGTAGACACATCCAGACGATTGAAACTACACGATGAAAAATCTTAGCATGACAGGAAAGCTAGAGGGATGCACGCTATACAACATCAGGGCGATTGAAGCCTAACGCCGCCATTTGAGTACAAAACTGGAAATGAATTTTGATTACTGCCCGGTTCGAGAAGGAGTTTAAATACCGATTCGAAGACGTACTTCCTTTAATTCTCGTTGAAGGAAACTTCTCGTGAAGGACGCCTTCTTACGAATATACATAATGTTGCTTGCGACTGATAATGAAATTATTTATTCATACAAGTATGTTTTGCTATTGTATTTATCATCTATTAACCCTCTGACACCGAGACAAGCGGTCTAAAATTTCTTTTTTTAACAGCGAAAGAAGGCCGGTCTCAGGCGGTTGCCTTCTTTTTGAGTGAAGGAGGTCTTGAGATCGCTTAGAGATAAGCGTGGTGAGGTCCAATTATACTTAAAGCGCAGCCCCATTTCTGTGAGCCTTAAGGGACGGTTACCTGCAGAAGTGGGGTGGTTAATGACCACCAGGTTGGGAGAGTCAATTCATGTGCCTTCCTCGAAAGTTTCCGGGTTTAAAGATTAAAAAAGAAAAAATTGGCCTCGTGTATAAAGGTTAAATCTGTGTTGTACATTTTATTTGGTGCAAATTTTTCTTTATTTATTCACTGACAAGAAACTGCTGTAGAGCTCCCTTTTTGTGGCTTTCTGACAAGGCTCTTACCATCACCAAAAATCACTTTTGTTTCTGTATACTTGACTTGCGTTAACATTAAGTTTGTAAGTGACTTTACAGCGGATTACTCTGTAGAAACTGGAATACCGACCTACGCGTTTCCCCAGATTGTGTGATATTTATAATTATTAAATGACATTTTTATTTGACTTTTGGTCACATGGTCTATTGGAGAATTTTTCATTTTCAATCGAAATTTCATCATAATAGTAGCCAGGCAAATGTTTAGGGATCCAAAGTAGGTACATTCTAAGTGACTAGAGTAGTTTACTATTGAATATTATGAATTAAAATCTTCTGAGTTTTAAGCGTACTGGCTATAATATATGATATAAAGATGTTATGCAGTATCTTAATTCCTAAGTGCTTTAATTTTGAATTTTGAAAAGAGACAGACATGGATGCTTGACCCTAAAGCCCAGGGATACTTGACCATATCAGCTATTAGAATGCAGATCAGCTATTGCAGCTTCGATGACTGGAGTCGACCGAAAACATTTTGTGGTTGGGATCGTTTTCGGGTACGTAAGAACTGTCTGCAATCTGATAACTCAAACATGAGAGTAATTAGTTAAAATTATTTTAATTTATAATAAATGAAATTATTCAATGAACTAACATTTCTTTTTTAATATGATCATTTCAAAAGAAACACAAATAATTATTTTATTAAGGGTACAAATGAATTGAAATTTAATTAATCTATTTTTTTTTTCTTCTTACAAGAAGAAGGTTATTTATTAATTTAATAAAAATCTTTTGCTGAAATATTGTCATCGTTTGGGGTTTTCATTTATTTAAGGAGGGTTCATCATTTAACGTTTCGCCATTCTGTTGGTGTCTTTCTTTTTTTTTCATTTGATTTTTTTTCCTAAAATATATTTTTACTCCTTTGTTTTTATTTTTTTTTTAAATTTTAGAAAAACCGAGGTGAGTCTATTAAGCTTCATAATTTCTTGACTTGTATAATGTTTTAGATTTTTTGCGTTCTGATGCTATTATGTTTTCTTAATTAACCAAAGTCGGCAATTCCTCAACTCTCTCTAATGACGTAAGTTTCCAGTTCATTACTGCAGCTTTTTCATAAATTAAATTAATATTTTAATTGTTTATTAAATTTTAAACTAATTTCATTTAATAACTAGATTAATTTAATGACTTAAATAATTTAATTTAACTAAATTTTATTAATAACAAGTGCGTTCATAGTAAAATATTTCATTTTAATATGAGTTTCGATAATATTATATGATAATAAAGAACTTTTTTTTTAATCCAGTAAGATTTAACCTAATATCCGAGTTTCGCGTACATACAAATTATCTAAGAATTTATTTACACTTTGTTTGTAGGTTCAGTATTTCTTCACCCAGGTGGAAAGAATCCCCCCCTAGCTTGGGTCAACTATCCTTAAGGTTAGGGATACTTGACAATGAGCGATTTCAGAAACTATATTTGACTTTATGATTAAAAGTAAGATCATTTAAGCATAGTTCATATCTATTCTTAAAATCAAATCCTTTGACTGTCTTCGCATTTCGATATTGAAAGGAAATATAAGAACAAGAGTAAAATAGGGTCAAGTGTATTTTGGTTCCCACTTTAAATACGATTTGAATGTCAATAAATTGGAAAATAAGAGTGCTTATGTAAGGTTTATAAATATGTATTTATGTTAATTCTATAACGGACCACTTTTTTTTTCCAGTAGTGTTATGAGTAAAATAGCTTTTTAGATTGAGATTCATTTTAACAAAAGAAATTTCATTTAGCTTATTCTGATGACATTGGTACATTGAAATTAATTTTGCTATTTAATAATTATCAAGTGCAGACACTTTGTTATGATTTGAGGGAAAAAAGATTTGGAGCATCTCAGATTTTGTTTCATCGAAAACATTGGCGAACACACGCTAACCTTCAAAACTGCATTAAAATTAATGAATTTGGTCATAAGTGTACTTATCGCGGCCTTATAAGGATTGAAGGATTGAAGTATGTAATTTACATTATCACTTTATCAGGCCACTTTTTTCCAGTAGTGTTATAGTAAAATGAAAACTTTGGATTGGAGATTCATTTAAAAAAGAAATTCATTTAGCTTATTCGATTACACTAATTTTTTTGTTAATTAATTTTGCTAATTAATAATTATCAAGTGCAGACGCTATGATTTGAGGAAAAAAAGATTTGCAGCATCTCAGATTTTGTTTCATCGAAAACATTGACGAGAACTTATAGCAACCCTAAATACTGCATTAAAATTAACGTATGAATTTGGTGATAGGTATGCTTATCATGACCTTATAAAGGATTGAAAACAACGCTATGCTTGAAGTGTTGTGTATAGACAGAAATCATCATTATCTCAGGC
Organism: Araneus ventricosus; assembly: GCA_013235015.1. Lineage (NCBI taxonomy): Eukaryota > Metazoa > Arthropoda > Arachnida > Araneae > Araneidae > Araneus > Araneus ventricosus. Next base: position 13,701 of record BGPR01008678.1, on the reverse strand, counting down.
AAGATAGACACGACTTTAAACTCACTTATTCTTAACATATCCGATGTTGAAAGAAATTATGGTTTTTGTACACATTACTCGCCTCACTAATAAAATTCCTGGTATGCTTTCAAATCCTTTTCCTTTGAATTTTTGGCATTCCATGTGCGTTAAAGCAACTACTTTCAATATTTCATGAACAATATTATATTTAAAACGCAAACTACTACGTTTTCAATAAATTTTTCAAATTACGACGAATTCATAAAAAATTTTATGAATGGGAGAATTCAGAGTTTATTTTCTTCAATCAAAAGCAAATTTATGATATCGTGCAACTACTGTGTGATGACCATCAAGCAATTACTTTTTTAGAAGAGATGGGTTTCATCAAAAAAATGAATTAATTGATTATAGCTTCGAATCTTTGACGTTTTTTTTTGCTTTCTCAAATTTGAAATTCTTTTAGTCGTTCTCAACAAAATAATTTACTTACCATTAAGGATTTTGAAAACCCGATAAATTTTTGAATTCTGTATTATTTGTTGATAGAAGAGAAAATAATACACTTCAGTAAGACAAAATTTGAAATACAAAAATATGTTTTGATATCAGTAAAACGAAATATATTACTAACTCATAAAATAAATAAGATTGAATCGTGCCCACAACGTTTTATTTTCCATTAAATTGTCTTTCAAAATATTTATTCAACTGAACATTTGAAGGAAATATCTTCCCTTTTCAGAACTTTATGTTCAGTTAGTCGTGTATTGATTAAACATATTCTTTGCTAATTAAGAGATTTAAAACAATCTTCTAGAAATTTAGAGATAATTTAAAAAAATTACCTTAAAATTTTACAAATAAAAACAACAAATTTTTAAAAGAATTAAAATTTAGATAATAAATTTAACAACTCTCAAGTCTCTAGAAATTGCGGCTGCAAGCAAAAAAAAACAATAGAAATAAATATCATTCAAAAGCCAAAAAACAAGGATAAACTCAAGGGAATCGGAAAAACACAGAGAACCCATTCTAGTCCATTTTTTTTTCCAAAACTAAAGCCTTTTATTCAAATGCATTCAAAATAATAATTGAGAAAGGTTTACTGTAAGAAGCTTGCATTACGCCAAATATAGCCTCTCTTAGCCAAGAAATTTTCCCAACAAAAGACATCTGTACAACAAAAGCAGTATTTTAAAAGAAAAGGAAAACCAAACACAGACATGAAAATGCTAATAAGATTGATTTAAAGAATATTAGCCATATTTCTTAAATTTCTATTATAAGTAATTAGCAAATAGAAAATTTAATTTAAAGTTTAGATAGTTAGAATAGTTTTATAAGAACGTTAAGGCTAATACTATTGCGTTTATGTTAAAACTGCTTTCAAAGTAGAAATTTTAAATTGTTATCTCTCATGTGGTAATGGAAGTTTATCCATAATCATGAATGTACTTATTTCCACGATAAATAATTCAAAAGTAATCAGATAAATATTTAAGGAATGAGCACCTATTACTTTAAAATAAGCGAAATTATAAATCTCTTTGGGTACGGCTAGAAAAATCTCAAACATCTGATATTTTAGATGGTGGTTTTTTTTGATAAAACAGTATAATGTGTCTCCTTATAAGTAATTTAGATCAAGTGGGTTTTTTTTTTTAATAATTCGTGGTACGTTGATAATTTCTTCACTTATTAGCAATACACTTTGTCAGATAAAGAATCAGTTGTGATGGAAAAGGGATGCATGCCGTCTGCAAGGTGATTAGATGGCAGCCATATTAGCAGTTCGTTTGAAATTCATCTTCTAATGGCTCGTGATGCAACGCATTTTAAAGAGCGCTGCAAAGGAAAATAATTCACGATTGCAATATCTGTATGAAGTTAAAAAAACTGCATTTTTTCTGCAAATGGAAATGGATAAAAGCACGATAAATTTAGGATAAATAACCAAGAAAGAAAAATCGGTTTATAAAATGATCAGGAATATTTTTTAGGTACACTTAAAATTTTTTAGCCAATATTCATTGGACAGAGTGGCAAATAAATTTCTTCATATGTCCTTCTATGGCAATTGCAGCAGGTAGCAACTTTGCCGATGAAGGGGCATTTCGAAAGAAGATGAAGCTGCAAGATACATCTACGCTAAGCTGAAGAACAAAAAAGATCTATTAGAAATAACAAGTTGATGGTTTATACAGAATAACTATTGTGAAGTTAAAGGCCAGATAAAATACAATCAATTTCAGTAACTGTATTAAATGCATTTGTTTTCAACTCTGAACTATTCAAATACTTGATTATCTCTCCATCAAATAGAACCTTACCTCTAGAATTATTCAGATTCATGAAATATTGGAGGCTTGGTATAATAAATTCAAGATATTTTTCTCAGTAATCTTGCAACTGAATAATTTAGCAAGGAAAGAAATATAAGTCATTACTACAGTTCTGTGCAGTGAACCCGTTGGTCTGAGTGGCAAGACTAGGGGTACGCTTAAGTTTCCCAAGCAGGAATCGTAGACAGTGGAGTGTCGAGGATCAGAGTGACAGGCAGTGATTGCACTTGCGTACGTAGAGTGGTCGTGAAAAGACCTGCCTAAACAGAGATGATCTGAAATATGAAGTAATGGCATTGTGAGTGAAGATTGGGCGGTCATGAAGAAACCACCTAAACGGATGATCTGAAATATGAAATGGCGTAGTGTGAAGTGGAGCGGTCGTGAAAAGACCTGCCGAAGGGGTATATTCTGAGTACCCCGGTTGGGTTGGGAGAACGCGACTCACTTTTCGCGTTGTGATGCGGAAAAAGTGGACGATATCTCAATGGCCAGGAATACCAGGCATTTCCATAAACCAAGAAAAATCCGAAATATGGAATGGCGTGGAGTGAAGTGGAGACGGTCGTGAAAGACCTGCCTCAGCGGATGATATGAAATATGGAAAGGCGTAGGTGAAATGCCAGTCGTGAAAGACCTGCCTAAAGGGATGATTTAAAATATGGAATTAGCGTGAGTAAATGTAAGAGTGAGTAAGTAGGAACCTACCTAAACAGATATAAAATCGATAGCGTGGAAGTAAGTTGAGCTGTCGTAAGGCCACCTAAACAGATATAAGAAAAATCAGGTAGCGTGGAGTAAAGTTGAGCGGTGCGTGAAAGACCTGCCTAAACAGATATGAAAAATCGAATAGCGTGAGTAAGTTGAGCGTCGTGAAAGACATTTTACTAAACGAGATGAAAAATCGAAATGGCGTGGAGTAAGTGGAAGTGTAAAAGACATCTAAACAGATGATCTAAATATGGAATGGCGTGGAGTGAAAGTGAGCGGTCGTGCTGGAACCTGCCTAGAACGGATGATCTAGAATATAAAATATGGCGTAGAAGTGAAAGTGATGGTGTGCGGTGTGAAAGACCCGCCTAAGCAGATGATCTGAAAAATGGGAATAGCGTAGAAGTAGAAATACACCAGTCATGAAAGATCTGCCTAAACGGAAGATTTGAAATATGGAATGGCGTGGGTGAAAGTGGAGCAGTCATTGAAAGACCTGCCTAAACGGATATAGAAAATCACGAATGGCGTGGGCGGTTGTGAAAGACCCGTCTAAGAAGCAGATGATGATCTGAAATATGGAATGGCGTGCAGTGGGCGGCGCTCGGCTTAACGTCTCACGCTGGTGACGAGAAATTGCTCTTTCAGGAGTCGTATTCGTCGCTAGCCTTTTATACTCTGAAAATACTAGATGCAAATTTGGATGAATGTGGGTCACATTTTAGCGCTTCGATGCATAAAAATATTCTTAACCATTTATTTACCAGGTATTATTTTTTATCATCAGCAACTCTTCAAATTTTATTTTAGACATCATTAGGCCGTTTTAATTCAGAATAACTTCAGGAAGATGAAAAATTTTAATTAAGTAATTTTCGTCTTCATGTGCCATCTACTGCGAGCTATTGGAACTTCATTTCCTGTGTTTATGTAGACCACTGTCAGGATAAACGGTCAAATTAGGAAGATACATTGTGATTGAAGTGGGACTTTTTTAAGTACCATCAGGAATTAGGGGTTAAACTGTCTTAGCATTAATTTATAGGAAACGGATACGTCAAAGGATCCATCGTCCTAAATGGGTACCTGAAAGTTGTCGCATTCAAAGGGTAAAACTGAGAAATACGGCTTTGATTACTGGTCGGTTAAAACTAGATGTTAATCGAACTTTATACCGATCATAAATATTTAGTTTCTTTTTCACATTGAGAGGTCATAATTTGCCGGCATTTTTAAAATTCCTGTAAACTGTAGTTTCTCATTTCTAAGCCATGCCAAAAGAATGAATTGAAGCTTACAGAATAATGAAAATTTAATCACGGTCAGAAATACAAAATAAGAGCATTTTATTTGCAAGTTTGCGATACAAGAAACTAATATATGGTTTACAATATCACCAGCATAATAAAGATAATATCCAAATACATGAATAGATACCGTTTCAATGCAATTGTAAATATATTAAGTAATATAAAAAAAATAAATATTCTTTTAGAATAAAGGTAGAAACAATTGCAAAGTCAAAGAGCAATTTTTTAAAGTAACCAAAATACAGCTCAGGTGTCATCCTCGTCATCTGACTGCGGTTCAAATTACGAGGTCAATCCTAAAATAGCCCCTCGGATGGTGCTTCAAAACCGGGACGTTATTATATTCTTCAACCTCAATATACTACTGCATTACACAGTTTAATTTAAAATAATTTTAATAGAAATAATTACAACCTCAACCCAGATAATTGGGGGACACCACACGACTCTTAAACCGCAAGAAAAAAATGGAAACTATACATTCGACGTTATATCTCTGAACCAATGCAATTCACAAACTCTTTTCTAGAGAAAATATCTGTTCTTTCATAGTACACATATTTGCAAACTATAGGTATGTAATTATTTTGTGGGCAATAAATATGGTATAATTTGAGAAAAATGATCTAGATAGTGCGCTTTCATACATGATTGCGCACATAAATTATTATTTCTAAACACAATATTTTGGGTATATAAGTAATCAAAACAGTCTGTTTAAGAATATGAGACATTTAATTTATTAAAATTTAGTTTAAACATTTTATATAAAGTAATTGAGGATCATCATGGAAAAATAGTTAAAATTTCAACTTTTCTTAACCACCCCAAATACTTCACTTTTGGATTACAATATATTTTAAAAATATTAAGTTAATTTGTGAAAATAACTGTAATAATACATATTTAGTAGTAAAAGTTGTAAAAAAAAATATTCAAAGGTTCTTGAGATATTGTGCTTTAATATTAAAAAAACTCCAAGAGAATATAGTGCTTTTAAAGATATAGCCATTTTTTCCAAATATTTACATTGAACAATGATACATTTTTCATAGAACTTTTTTTATAATTATGAGATTTCTTTTGGTTATTTTAAAATTGTTCAGAAAATGCATTTTCATAAAATTGAAATTTTCTAGTCTTTATCGGTCGTCGTAATATATAAATAAGCATAAAATTACACCTAAAGAGGATAAATTAATACAAGTAGGTATGAATATCTTGGTGTGAGAAGTTCATAAAAAGTGAAGCATGAGATATAGCCAAAAAGTATATATTATATTCACAAAAAAAACATTTAACACTTTGCACTCAGAGTAACTCTCAGTTACCCATTTCTAGATGATGTATCATTTTGGTATATTGATTTCGTTTGGTTTGAAACTACTTACATAAAACTTACCAAAGAAGTTTAGCGATAATATTTCATAAAAGTAGACACAAACATAATTTTTTACGTTACAAAACAATAATACGAGCTCTTTATAAATGAATAATTATACATATTAATATTCTTTTTTAAGTGTAAATGGTTAGTTGGAAGATACTGAAGAAAATTTAGACACTAATTTAATTTCATGTATTTAAAAATGCATAATAACATCCGACGCTTAGATTTGTTCATTTATAGAAGTGTAGACTATTTTCAATAGCTAGTACCTGTAGATGGCGCTGCCATCATGATGACGTCAGGCTCCAGCTGCCGAAGAACGGATAGAAGAGGACGAGACACTTGAACGACATTGGGTTTTCTGACTAAGACAAAAGGTGACGATGTGCCAATAAAGAAGCCTTTTAATGACGATTCGTTCCGCAGCTTTGGACATAGGTCTTAATGCCAAAATAGTAGATCTTCAAAAATGTAATCTTAATCTGATGAAATAACCATTTTAGATTGGTATATTAATTCTACAAAGTTCATCAATGCTAAACCCGACCTGACAGTACCTACACTAAGCAACAAATATAAAACTATCTTTTATAAATATTTCAACAATATATAGTATTTTAATCCTTATTTTGCAGCATCTATACAGGCTCAATTTTTTGACACTAAATGCTGATTACATCAAACAGAATAAAAGCAAAGTTAATTTTTTTCAGTATCTTGATTATAAAGTGAACCCTATCTGAAAATGTATGGCGAAATTCAAACCAGACTTGTAGAAGCAAAGAATGTAATTAAATTTATTTACTGACGTCTTTAAAATCTGATGTTTTAAAATCTGAAGTCTTAGATCAGCAGATCCTCAAGCGAGTTCATTTCAAGTGGCCGATGACTTTTTAAAATCAACGTTCTAAGATGTAAAAAATACTGAGATCTTGCATGCATATTTTATCAATTTAAAACACAACAGAGATGTATTGAAAAAAACTGTTTATTCAATAAGTATTCCATATCCATGGTATTACAGAATTCCGATTTATAATATATAGAAAAAAATATATAGATTTGAAGAAATGCATTCTTATTTAGCCGGAAGAATTTTCAGTATTTTCTATTCAATCGCCAATAGGAGAAATGATTGTGCGCAAATAAAATTCTGTACAGGATAGATTTAACAGAAATAAAGTAAAATTTAATCGATGTGCTTTACAAATTCGAAAGTATAAAAAGAATTGTATAAATACCGAACATTACCAGAATTTTTGGCCAAGCAATTTTTTCCAATTTATTCCGATGATCGGATATTTTAGTTTGGAGTTAACTTAGAAAGAAAACGCTTACATGGATTGATTCTTGTAATTATGATTCCTGACTAAAATTTCAAATTTTCTTGCATTATTTGGTTAAAGGCAATATATACCATGGTAAATTTATAAATGAGCATTCTTTTTCTCAGAGCCTTTAAAATATGACTCAAGGAGAATAATCAATCAATCGATTTTAAGCAGATTTGGCTGAGAAAAATGTATATCCAGATTTCAATATTTCTCTGAAAGAGTAGTTTGGACACATAGAAGAATAGTATTTTATAAACTTTAAGATACTGTGAAAATGTCAAAGCAGTGTTTTAGTCCCAGGTTGGTTGTTTTACCAGAACCAAAATTACATTTAAATAGACTGAATATCCCATCTCTCGATATTGCGTTGCAGAAAGAGTAATCACCGTCTCTTTTAGCCAAATTTTTTAAGGAAATAATATAATTGAAATATCAAATACACATTTTGAATTTTGAGTAATCAAAGCATGCATATCAAAGTATGCGACTTACAAAAACATTTAAAATATGCAGAAAACAAATATTTTGGCTTCTTGATTCAAGGTGAAGTTCAGAAGAAAAGCATAGTAAACACATTTCAACAGTAGTAGATTTCGATGGGATAACGACAAACATTTAAAACAATTAAATTCAAGTTTTCATAATACTCTTTTTCTTCGCATAAAATTGCAAGTGCTTCAGATTGTCAACATGGTAGAGCTGCTTGATGTCCTCTTAGATTCTTCCGGAAGTCAAGGAATTCCAACAAGAACTTGATAGATCATGCAAACATTCTATCAACAACGTTCAGGAAACAGCTTAAAGCATCGACCTTCCTTAAGAATGAGACCTGAAAGAATTCAAGCAAATTAAATATAGATCATTCAGCATAAGCGATTAGTAAAATCGACAGTATTCATATGTGAGTGCTACTTATGCTCACAGAGTCTGTTGCTGCTAAAATACAGTTCGCAGAAATTTTAACATTATTGAAACTTTGGTTTATATAGTATAATCATGAAATGATTTAAAAGTAAATGATATGAACTCCAACGATTTCCGTAAACTCGGTAAAATTGTAAAATAATTTTGCGTGAATCGTTGAAAACTTCTGCTCAGTTCTCATTGGACTTGTCATGGTTTGGTTTTGGTTTGTTTTGAGGGTTTTTTTGACATAAGGGCAGTATTTGGCCATGCTGCGCCAAACAAGAAGCTTGTCATGTCTGTGATGCACAAAATGCGAATCTATTACTGACATATCAAAAGAAAACCTTTTACAAAATTAATCCACTTTTTATGTTACATTGCCAAAGGAACATTACTTAAGGGGTCATCCACAAATACAGGGATGAGAACTTTTCGATAAGGTCAAAATAAGGCTTTCAAAATAATATTTTTTTAAAAAAATATTGAAATTTGAAAGATGACTAAAATATTTGCCCTTACATAGCAACCATAGACAATCATATTCATCTTTCATAAATCCTTGTAGGAGTATATTTTTTATGACAGTTGTCTGTGAATGATAAATGCTCTAAAATATTCTTGTACTTCAAAATAGTTTGAATATAGTTGAAAATAGTTACTAAACTGGTATTTTTTCATAAAAATGCTTTTCGTTTATATTTAAGCATAAAAATAACACTTGATTTTTAAAATTGACCTTAGTTTTAGGGAAAACAACAAAGCATATTACAGAAAATAAATCTCAGAAAATTTCATATCCAATACTTGAATAACGTTTGAGAAATCATGTTACGGTCAAACAGTTTTTCCTGAAAAACAATACATTTCTCAGAAAACACGAGCTAAAGTTTAATGCAACATAAAATAATGCTTACAGTTCGACAATAAAACAGCTGTAACTCCGGCTTTGTAATTCACGTAGGTAACAAAGTAGAGACATTTATAAGAAAGCTGGTTAAACAGGCCACAAAGAATTAAGTCATAAAACGTTTTTGAATAATTTCATCCAAAAACGACGATTTTAAATAAGTCGGATACCTTAAGTTAAGATAAAGACTTTATACTCAGACAACTGTTTTTTTCTTAGTATTTCGCAACCAGTTATCAAGCACAACTTTTCTCGTAAACTCTTCTTATAAATGAACCTTTAACCAGCGATGTTAAGACTGCGGTTGTTGAATTATTACATCTGAAAGAAGATACATTGCGATACTACCAACTAAATCAACGACTAATAACAAAATGAAGATATTTAAAACAAATATTCTAGAGAATACCGACTTTTTAATACCTATTAAGATGACATCCTGCCCAAAAGAAATTCTAGGTATGTCTTTAAATATTAAAACTTTCAGATCCACCACCAGGATAAATGTAATAATTTAAATGCATATGAATAGTTAATTTCGTGATCAAGAATGTTTAATTCAGTAAATTATTTCCACTTACACATTTTCAAATTATTTCGGCGTGCAAGTCACAGCTGTCACTCTCATTCAATGCCCTTGTCTATTCATTCTCGCTTCATTTCCCCAGTCTCCGAAATATATCGTCCGATAAATCATCCCCGAGTTTTTTTCATCGTCATTTCTAGGCCGATTTTATGACTGCCATTTGCAGATCTGCAGTTTGCTGATTCACAATTTCTGTTGCCGCCACCACCAGGCGTTTCGTCATTTCATCGTTTCCCATTGATGCATGCAACCGGCGCTGTCATGCTGCCATTGATTTTTTTCTCGTCGGGGCTACCAGTGGCGTTTCGCATAGATCATGACGTTTCAGCACCATCTATGGTTCTGATTTCACCACCCATTTTGGAACAGTTCTCGCGTACAAATTGATTTCCCGTTATCACCAGTGACGGATCGTTTATGTCACACGTTTCCACGTTCCGCCAGTGGTTCTCGCGGCTGGATGCGTTTCCGTTTTCCGAGCGGCGGTTCTCTTTCTTTCACACGTTTTCACTGCCCACCAGTGGGAGTCCTCTCTCATTTCACACGTTCCCAGTTCCCGTAATGATATTTCTCTCCCACGTATTTTTCCATTTCCCCATCAAACGATATTTTATATTTCCACGTTTCCCGTTTTCCACCAATGATGTTTTCTCTTCATTTCCCGCGCGACCACGTTTCCACGCCGACTGATGTTTTGCGTTTCCCCGTTTCACCAGCGATGTTTTATATTTTCCGCACGGTTTTCCCGTTTCACGCACCAGTGATGTTTTAACTCTTTCCGCACGTTTTCGATTTCCGCCGGTGATGTTTTTGCTCTTCCCGCGCGTTTCCCGTTCCATCCAGAGCAGTGAACAATATTGCACGTTTCTCGTTCCATCTGACGATGTTTTAATAATACTTGCGTTTCCCATTTCCATCGGCAATGGTTCTCTTCCGCACGTTTCCCGTTTCTAATCGACGTGTTTCTCATTCACGCACGTTTTTCCATTCCGCCGACGTGTTTTATGTTTACGTTTCGCGTTTCCCATCAGCCGATATTTTCTGTACGCTTCCACCACGTTTTTTCCCCATTCCCATAAATGATGTTATCTTCCGCACGTTTCCCCGTTCCCATCGGCAATGTTTTCTCTTCCGCACGTTTTCTCGTTTCCCATCGGCAATGTTTCTCTTCCGCGTTTCCCGTTCCCATCAGTGATGTTTCTCTTTCACGTTCCCGTTCCGTCAAGCAAATGGTTCATATTTTCCACATGCATTCCCATTCCTCCGAGCGGCGCAAACGTCTTTTCCGTTTTTAATGTTCAGTTCAAAAGCAGATAGCTCCTATTTATATGTATATTTTCTTAAACAACCATGGATAATGTGTTCTTAAGGTCTCAAAAGATATAATTAAATACAAAAAAATCTGATTCATTTCCTTTAAAGCCAAGTTTTCTAATCCGATAGCTGAGTTCAAAATAATTCGGCTCAGAGGGTTTAATAAGCGCCAACTTCACATTTTTCTTCCAGTCACTGAATTGTTTTTTGATATATACCTTTATCTTTGGGTGAGGGGATAATATATTGGGGCTAACCCAGGTCTAATAAATACATATCAATCAATCAATGCTCCAGAACCTTTTCCAGTTGCCGATAATTCCAAAATTGATTGGTCTTCTCAGCCCTCAAGACTTCCAATTTTTTTTTAAATCATTATTTAGATGCAACGTCTGCAAAACGTGTTTAAATACCGTTGAATAGGAGAGTTGTTATATGCAAGCTTTACTGGATAATGATCCAACGCTATGTGTTCCAACATACTAATTAGAAACATTGGCCTTTGAAATCTCAGGGGATCAATGAATGGAGCCTTCCAAGGTTTAAATCCCCATTCCCATCAGCAATAGTTCTCTTCCACACATTTCCATTCCCATATGCAAAGTTATCACTCCTTCTACAAATTTCTCATTCTCGCCAGTAACAGTTCCGACTTCCTCACATTTCTCCATTGCCACCAGCAATGGTTCTCCTCTTCCACATATTTACTATTCCCAGCATGACAAATCTCACGCATCCACAGATTTCCACTGCCATCTCCCACCCATCTCAGACTTCCAAACAATTTCCCCAACTACTGTTTTAACACTATTTCCCCATAACCATTGCCGAAAGGAACGCCCTACTAAGCGGATTAACATATTACTGCATTCTGCTACTTTTATGTGGTGCTGTGCTTTTCATTTCACATTTGGAATTCTACGATAAAGCATTTGCCACTACAAATATGGCTGTTGTAATTTTTAAATCTATATTATCTATAAAAAAACTAAATATAATAAATTACATCTACAATAATACTCGAATTCTAAAAAAAATATATACAGTAATTATAATTGTGCAATAGAAACTATTTAATATAATAGCCTAATCAGTTTTTCTGGGGAATTAACTAGAATATCAAGTCCCCTACATTTTATTTATAAAACCAGTGTTTTGAACCCATTATTTTTCGAGACACAAGAATCCCAGACAGACACAGTCTTTACGTCTCAGTTGCAAACCTTATTTACGCGAACTGTACTTAAAAAATCAGAGTTTGTATACTACCAGACCCGTTTCGAGGACAAAGCATGCGAAGGCAAATTCACCTTTAGCACAAATGGATAATAAGCGTCGTCGTGGCCAGTTAAGCCCAGCCAGTTATCCTTCTTTCAAAGTAATGCCAGATATTTTTATCAGCCTCATTTCAAAGGTTTCTGGAGTATTTATTATGCCCTTTGGCACTACTGATGAAATCTATATATAATTGGTGTTAGGTGGAATTGAAGAAATCTTGTATCTGGAAATCCACTCATACATAATTGATAAAGAGTTTCACATTAAGTTAAACTCTCTAAAATAAAGAGATGCGGTATGTTCCAAAAGCATCTGACAACACCGAAATATGTACGAATTTTTCAAGACACGCTTCCTCCAAATTCAGTATCAGATGACAAAGGATATCGGTTTACCATTGGGTCAATCCACTCAGAAAGGAATCGCCCACATTGCAGAGAAACATCAAGGTAGGTGTCAAAATTTCCCGGTTCTGCAATTTTGATCAAATGTCAAACGCAAACAAAATTTAATTGTTTTCACTAAATTTAGTGAATCTAAGTACAGCTGCTGCTTAATCTATTTAGAACTAATTGGTGGTTCAAAAATAGATAATCTAAACAGTGAAAACTTAATTTGTGAGACATTTTTGTCGTGAATTTAATCCTGTATTCAATCAATGTCTTCTTGATAGATAGTGCCAACTAATTTGAGTTGCTGTCTATGCTTAATGGGATAAGTTACTGGAACAATCAAAAGACATCAACTCTGGATACTTGAAGAAACATTGTTGAAAAACAAGCGCTTAGCGGATGTTAAGATTCTATGAAAGGCCGAAAGAAATAGACAAGGGCAAGCATTCATAACTACTTTTAATGCGGCCACCATCCGATAAAGTGAAACATGGGAAAATCACTTTGACCATTTCCTGGCTACCAATCCCGCATCCTCAGTTCTTTACACTGGTAAAACTCTAAAAAAAAAGTACTACAAAAGAATTACTTTTTTAATACTTTGTCAAGAAAGCTTCTCATCTTGAATTAGGTAAGCTCCTTTCTCAAATTGAAATAAAACAGCGAAATTATCTTGCGATAAATTCACCAGGAACATTTCAGCACTCCAGAATTACTAACTTTCGACATGTTCACAAAATTTCATTATTTACCTTAATATACAAAACCTCAGTTCTTTACGCTTGCTGGAAAACTCTAAAAAAAAAAAGGACTACAAGAAAATTATTTTTTTTAATACTTTGTCAAGATTATTATTATCTTGAATTGGGTAAACTCCCTTTCTCATTAGTAAAAATCATCGGGATTGTCTTTCCATAAATTCTGGAACATTTCAGAACTTCCAAATCATACTTTTTCGACATATTCCAGAAATTTCATTATTTACCTTAATATGCAAAATAATACTCATACCAAAAGCATTTACTATCTTAGCATTTCATATTTACCTAACCATTATCATCATTATTGAAAATCTCTCTTCATAAAATGGTTCCAATTTACACAATTCCAAATGTCAATCAGTTTTTTTTCTAGATGACAATCCTTATTAATACTTTACTCAACAACCGTATCACCGAATGAATATATTCAAGTAGCATCTACCTTGTAAATTCGCAATTTAAAATAATACTTTGCATATAATCTC